>VWZX01001061.1:121268-148145 GCA_013399015.1 Galbula dea | reverse complement strand
ATCAGATTGGTCAGGCACGACTTGCCCTTAGTGAATCGTATAAGTAAATCATATTAGTAAATCGTATAGGTTTCAGGAAAATATCTGCTCCTTGAAACAGGAAGATCAAAATACTCAAAAGATAACATCCATTCCACATTTTTTTGTTCTATTCATATAATAATGAAACTCAATGGAGCTTGAATAGCAAGAATTATTAGTAGAAAAGAAAAAAAAAACCACGTTGATCAATAACTTAAAAGGTTTACATGCTGAAGTACGCAACCCACACTATGTGGGTCACAATGTACTGCAGTTCTCCACAGACACATCTTGTTTCTCTCTATATAACAGCTTTCTCTTAAATGAATCTTCCTCTTTGGTTTTCTAAAAGAGAACAGTTTGACTCGAATTTGAATGCTGCTTCCACTCATCTTTCTTCAAGAATCCTTGTGGCAAACAAACCTATCCACTTTTATTATAAAAATCCAGGAACCTAGACCCAAGCTACGCAGAAAATACCCACTGTTTTTTGAGCCAAACTCAAATTCAGCTTTAGTCTAGTATCTGTAGTTCTAGTATGGGGAAGCCACTTACCTGCACTCCACCATTACAGTGTTCAGACGTTAGAATGAGTCCAGGTAAGTTGCTAGGCAAATCCAACCGTCGGAAATACCAAACTAGGTTCCAGAAAATTATGGGGTGTTGATTGATGAATTTGGATGTATGAATTACTTGCTCTCCCTCATTTTCCAGTAGTGATTCAAGCTCCTTACGCAGTACCAAAGGGCTCAAGTAGGGTACAGATACAGCAAGAGGGTTAGGTCTTTTTATTAAAGGATCCTAAAAAAAAAAAAAAGCCACATGCACAAAATAAAAATAGGGGTATTTTACAAAATCAAAGATTTTTCTTCCAGAAATACTCTTCAGGATTACTGGCCCTGAAAATCCCTCATTGTACTGTTTCTTTTGATATTTAGAAGTCATTTCTGGAAGTACTGAACACACCATAACTTCAATAGCATCAGCAGTTTTGACTGTTGAGATGCTTCTTAACTTCAAAGAACAATCACCTAAGCTTGCTCCATTATGTGAAAAACAAAGAAACGCTGCTTTGTTTTAGCTTGGTCCTGACTGCGTAGTTTCACGCTGTCTAGGCGAGCGGCAACTGAGATTGCAGAAAAATGGCAGTAATTACACAGGAGCTGGAACTGAATCCCGAATTCACATGTTGAGACAGCCTCTTGCCAATAAAAAGCACCAGGAGAGAGAAGAAACACTGTTTCACATGCAAGAGTAACGTCATAGTCTCAATACTGCTTCTTACCATCTCTTATCCACTCAAGAGGTAAGCCTAACAGAATACAGAGGACTATAAGTAAATGTGTGGAAAACGAACAAACTTTCACTCTTGCAACAGTGTGGTTTTTGCACTGCTCTGTTTGGTCTGCTGTAAAAGTTGGATTATTTTTAAACAAACTAACAGTCTGCAGAATGAAGCTAGTCTGTCTCTCATTCTGCCAGAGAAAACATTTCAAATCCAGCAGCACCATTTGTACAATGTACTGAATAAACAACTTCAGATTAACTGGACCGAGATTTTTTTTTTTGTCACAAGAACATGAAAATAGGTTTGGCTATTCCTATTCCCCAAATGAAAAGAATGCTAGTGTTAGAATGTTATTCATTTTAAGTTCCCTGAATTCCGTATTTTGCTGTCAACTGAATATACACAGCTTCTAGACTTACCACAGCTTCTTGCAAACTATTTGGAAGACTGACTGTTGAAATGCCATGAGATGGTCTCTGTGAAAGATCAATGTTTTGCAGGGGACCTCCAACACTGTGGCTCCGAGTCAAGGACACTCCCCTTTTTGCTGGGCTACTGGTAGATGTCTTCATGGTTCTGGGATCTTCTCTCTGTTCTTCTGCCACATCACTGTTTGGATTTTAGAAGAGAATATGCTAACATGAAACTATTCAGCATTCCTACAGCAACAAGAAGGAAGTAGAGAAAGACTGCCAAGTAAGTAACCCAAACCAAGTTTCTCTATTAATAAGTAATCATTTTTGCCCAATTAGCTCCACAGTTTAGGGAAAACAAAATAAAATGTCTCTCAGAACATATAGTATAATCATCCCTCCAGAAAAGCTGCTAGGGCAGCTTTTTGCTAAGACGCGAATCTGAAAGCACGGCAGTTCTGTATAAGGTGCCATTGCTTTGGTACGGTTTTACCTTGCTTAGAGAAACAGCACTGTACAGTTCTGTCAACATACAAAGACTATCTTGTTCTCACTATATGCATTTTTACTTCCTCTTCCCTGTATGTTTACTTTCGCTAAATATCATAAGCAAAGCAAAAATATTGTAGAAAACCATTTATAAGTTTCATGCCAAAATAACCAAAAGAATAAAGTTGTGTCAAACTCATCCAACAAGATAATTTAAGCAAACTCTTATCACAGGCTTGTCAAATTTAATCCATACAATCAAGCCCGGTGTAGATCTGGGAATATTCATTCTGTGCCTCTTATAACTGGAACAATTCAAATCCAAAACCAATTCAACTACAATTGAAGAAGGAAAGAAGAAAAAACATCAACTGAAACAGAAAGTGCCTGCTTCCAAATAATCTGCAAAGAGAGGGGAGATTAATTTAGAGCTGACCTTCACTCACACATTTGACTTCAATTAAAAATACATAACATCAGCAATAACTTAATTATTAGAGCATTAAGACTAACTGCTATCACATCAATTTAATAGTCTGACACAGGCAGCTAGCACACAGCTCACTAGCTCACAGGCACTGGTACTCAAGGAATTCCAAATCGAATAACGATTTAAAAATCTCTGATAAACTAGTTCAACAAAGTATCAACAACTCCCGGAAAAAAGGTCACAGCTCATAGCAGTACTATTTCAGTTCTTCCCTCTTCCAACATGACAACTTCTCCTAATGCTTCTTTCCTCAAGTGGTTTCAAAAGCAGTATGGGTTTTCTGAGTTTCAGTTTTACATCTGTATTATTTGCCATAAAGTACATTCTCAGTACAAGTGAGTGCTCCGAGAGCTCTCTCTCAAAAAGCACTGTTCCAGCAAATGGACTTATTTTTCCCCATAATGCAAGTTCCTTTTTGCTAAACCTCTAAACACAAGGAGAGTAGAAGTAATGCTTAAATTCCTGTATGTCTTTAATACTGAGTAGAAGGTTTTACCTATTAGTCAATAGCAGATTTATTTCTGTAGTTGTACCTTTAAAGTCCATTCATTTAGTGGAACCAGCTTACTTACAAAATGACAAACCCACGCTTAAAACATGCAAAAAGAATGAGAGGAAAAAGACAATTGTCAAGTTACAGTTGTGCTTCTCCACCATATCTGGTACATAAGCGAACCTTCACTTTAGAAGTAGAGGAGAAATACCAGAAGTATTGATACATTTCTGACAGAACTAACAACCCTGTTTTACTTACCTCTGCTCAGCTGCAGAGATAGTTTCTTCAGCTATGGTGTGACTGGACTGTGGGCGATCTGAAAAACTGATCAAGTCAGCAACAGCTGGACTGGACAGCAGGTTTTGCTCCACAGGATCCGTGGTTAATGGAAGGGTACCACTCTGTAAACTATCTCCTGAGGTACTTTGCTTCAGGAAAAAGCTAAGTTACAACATGAATGGGAGGGGAGAGAAATACAAAGGTGAAGATGTAACCATAAATATTGAAACGTCCTGTTTTCTTCGTTTACTTTCAAAAAGAAGCAAAAAAAAAAAAAAGGAAAAACAAAAAAAAAAATCTTAAAAAAACACCNGACAAGACGACTCAAAGTTTGCTAGCAGATCGAGGGAAGTGCTGATCCCACTCTACTCAGCTCTGGTGCGGCCTCACCTGGAGTACTGCGTGCAGTTTTGGGCGCCACAGTACAAGAAGGACATGAGGTTCTTGAAGAGTGTCCAAAGGAGGGCCACAAGGATGGTGAAGGGAATGGAGGGGAAGTCTTAAGTGGAAAGGCTGAAAGCACTTGGTCTGTTCAGCCTGGAGAAGAGGAAACTGACGGGAGATCTTATAGTTGTTTATAACTTCCCCAACAGGCAGGGAGGGCTGGGTGCTGACCTCTTCTCTCTTGCGGATAGTGACAGGACCTGGGGGAACGGCATGAAGCTGTGCCAGGGGAGATTTAGATTGAATATTTGGAAGAGCTTCTTTACCCAGAGGGTGGTTTAGCATTGGAACAGGCTCCCCAGGGAGGCTGTTATGGCTCCTACTCTCATGGAAGCACTTGGACAAGGCACTTAGGCACATGGTGTGACTATGGAGTTGTCCTGTGCCTAAACATGAGTTGGACTAGATGATCCTAATGGGTCACTTCCAACTCTGGCTACAAATAATTCTAAAATATTTCTAAAATTTATCTTGCTTTCTCCACTATAATTTACAGAGGCAGAGAAAACAAACATATACAGAGAATTGATCTGGAAAATAAGAACTCCTACACTGGATAGGAGCCATTGCAAGTGACCTGTGACCTTTGTTTGTCATGATTCCCAGCCAGCAGCACCAAATATCAACAATAGTTGTTACTGTAATGGGACATTATAGGCTAGAAGAACATACACCATTACAGGCACAGGATAACAGGAATGTGTCTTGCTTTGCTAAGGTGTTTTAAGTACACACTCTAAAGATGTTCAGTTTCAGCATGACAGAACACTAATAGAAGCTCTCTTTCACAGCCAATAACCACTGAAGTGAGAACCCATTTTAAACTATCTTAAAATAAGTTCCAGCCTTCACAGTGCAATTAAAAGAGGTAAAAATAGTATGTGTAGAAGGTTAAACTGGAGAACTACTGCTGAAACAATAAGCTAGAGCAGCTGTGACTCAAAGCTCTTAGTAAATTTAATTGAGAGAAATTCTTTGGAAAAAACAGGTGGTAAAAAGACAACCAGATCTTTGGGTTCTGGCTGTTTTACCACAAGACTCAACAGTTTACATGATTTATAATCTCCTTCAGTACAGTCATGAACACAAAACAGTGACAGGCAGTGACATTCTTGTAACTATCTAGACAAAAGTACTGGGAGTAACTAAGATTCTTTTGTGAAAAATATAAACATATATAAATGCAAATGCAGAAGGAGTATCTACAAAACCTACCAACCTTGCAGAGCCACGAAGGTCTTTAAATTCAATATTAAGTAAAGGCAGGAAGGTACTTTTACAGAAAGGACAGGTAGTGTTTAAGTTTGAATCATCTGCTGTCCATCCAGCCATAATTTCTTCATCATAAACCAAAGCACTACATGCTCTACATTGAGAGCAGCTTGACATCAATACCTACAACAGCAAAGAATCAATATTATCAGTCTTGTTTCAGGGTTCTTTTATAATTGGCTTTAAAGGTTAGTATCCACAGAAATTTAACAGGTATCACAATGCCAGTTGAGAAGCATGACTTCATCACTACTTACTCACCGTACTCAAGAGTTATCTTGTCCACATATAAGCCTGGGTGAGGGCTTAGCTGGTGGCTGTGGTCAACACACAATTATATAGTAACAATGCTTAATTCTCATAAATAGACAAAAAAAAGCTTGAAAGGAAAAAAAATATTTCCTACTTCCTCTCTAATTTCTGTCTCACTTCACGTTTTGACCCTTCCCTCAATTGTCTCTCTCTATATATGAGAGATACATTAAAGTACTTTACACTTTTATTTTTAAAGCTACTGTCACATCCTTGGCTAAAAGTATCAAGCATCTCTGAAGCAGAAACACAGAAAATGTTTTGAAAAATACAGCCACAATCAAACAGGTAATTAATGCTTACAGTAATACTGAATAATTATATCTTTCATCTACTATATTAATCTCACCTCCATTGCATAGTTCTGGAAAATGCTGGATAAACTAGTACTATGTGAAGAGCTGTGCTCTGACTTCTCAGAATCTAGAACTTTCATGCTTCTTGGGGATGAAGCTTCTCCTGTACAGAAAGAGTCATTTGGGTTTTTTATTCAAGGAAAGACTAATTTATCCCTTCCCAAACAAAATCATTTTGACCAAGACAGAAAACTGTACCAGAAGATCTCCAAATATACGTGTAGCTCTGTAGCTTCATTGATATTAGAATTACAATATAAATACAATTTTTGTGATGAAAGTTGGTTTTGTCTAACATAATGTAACACAAGACTGGTAAAAGAAGAAAAAGCAATAAAATCTGAAAAAAAACAAAAAAGGAATAAAGAACAGCAAAGAGCAGTAAATTGGTCAAAACACATACACTCTTCTCAAGATTTCTTGAATAATACATCCATATAGCAAACAAAATATAAATATGCCAAACTGTGCTTAAGTTTTCCCTGGCTAACACTGCAGTCAAACAAATGATCTTTCTTTGATAAGGCTGGGTTTTAGGGTTATGAGCTTTGCCCAGGTGAAGGGAAAAAGGGGCTGGAATATATTTACCAAAATGAAATGGCTGGCATGAGTTTTAGGAAGCAAAACTGTTATTACTTGCTCTGACAAGGCCAGTCAGACTTTCCCATTCAAAAAGTCATTACCAGTGTCACTTGTCAGAAGCCTCCTTTGCTTCTTCAGAGGAAGTTTGTATTTGTGAAGAAATTTTACGTATCCTGTTGATGGCTGCCACTCTTTATAGTTAAGTTCTTATAACCCTCCTAGATAACTGGAACTAGGAAATATCTTGTCAAGATTTTGCTAGACAGGGCACGGTTATGTCCAGTCCACAACATAGTTTTTCCTCTCTTGAAGCAGATGAATTTACTATATTCACATCATTAAAGTAGTGCAAAGAGAGATAGACCAAACCCCCAGCTGGTTCAGCAATACATCTTTTTCTCAAAGTAAGAATCAAAATCAATCAAATCTGAACTGAAAATGATTAGATCTACTTCATTCAGTTTTAGAACTGGGGTGTGGGGGTTAGGCACGTATTCATCAATTATTTACCTTCACAACTTCAAGTATGCATCCAATACCTCTTATTCCACAGTAAAGCTGAGGCATTTTTTGTGTGTTTGTCCTGGTTTAAGTTAGAACAGAACTAATTCTGTTCAGTGATTTTACTTTCCAGCTCAGTCTCTTCTAAATAACTGCACCTTCTCAAGTTAACAACATGGTTATTCAGACAGTGTCTGCTTCTGGTAGTGTTAATACTTCCTAGGTACCAACGACTGGCGTGCAGACCAAAATCACTGCTGGGTCTTGTGTACCAACCACATTGGGGTGCCCTAAAGCAACAGGCTGCACCTGTGGCGGAGGAGCGGACAAGACAGGTGACCCTAAACTGACCAACAAGGTATTTCATTCCATGTATGTCATACCCAGCTAAGTGACCATGAGGGTCAAGCTCTTCCTCTTCAACAGCCAGCATCCAAGAAAGACTCTGTCCATTCTGCTTTTGACCCCAATCTGTGCATTTCTGAGTCTAGTTCCACAATCCAGCTCCTGAATCCAATTCCCATATGCCACTAAGTCCAGTCTAGGACTTCCTCAGTGGCTGCCCAATGGCACCAGTGATGATGGTGATGTAATTGCTGTTGGGGGACTGGTTTGATATTGTTTTTATATATATTTGGGTTTATTTTCATTATATATTACATATTTCATTATATATTGGTTTTATTTTCATTAAAGTAGTTTTAGTTTTCTTGTCCAATCCATAAGTCTCTCTCCATTATTCCCATTCTCTTTCTCTTGGGAAGGGAGAGGGAGTAACAGAGAGCATCTGTCACTCATTCAGTGGCCAGCCCACCCTAACTGTTGACAGTGTTGCTCTGGGGTTTTTGTGGGCTTGAGGCTGTGGGGTTGGTTTTGTTTGTTTGTTTATTGTGTTGTTTTCCCCCTCAACAAAAGATCTGCCTCTCTTAGTTATGCAAATATTTACAGTTCCTGAACGCTGCTCTGCTCTTCTGTATTAAATATTTCAAGAACTTTCAAGGTATTATGAACTTCCATGAATGAGCACATGTTCCTGGTAACTAGTAAGGAATTTTCCTAACACATACACAGAGGAAGCATTTTACAGTTAAATCTCTGTATTTTCAATCAATTTTTTATACATACAACAGAGAGAGAAGCATTAGCTAATATGCTACTGCAAGAGAAGAATATAGAATGGAAGTACAAATTTGCTTGTCCTCATTTTAAGGTCTTGAAATAATTTCAGATTACCGTAGCTGCCACTGTTAGGAATTACTTCACATATAATGTTCCCCATTTGTTATATTATAAGCAAGTTATGAGAGGGAAACAAAAAAACCCCTTCACCTGTGCTGTAATGTTGTCTTCCTGCATCTCCACTGCTACTGCTACTGCCAAGACTAGTAGTGCTTTGTGCAAGCTCGTTTGTAATCAGCCCTGGGACTCCATTTCTTGATGACAGATTATCTCCTAACAGATTATCTTCAAAACCAGCAGGGAAGTTGAAGTCCGGTCGATTGCTGTCTTCCTTTAATACAAGAACAAGAAAATCAGCATTTTCAAGTATTTACAGATCCATTATTTTACTTCCATCTTTATCTTAATAATTGAAGGAGGAGATTAAAATGAAAATCGGATATAAAAAAAATTTATTAGACATAAGATAAAGGTATGCAACCCCCCAAGAGAGCAAACAAACCAGAAGGATACTGGAGAAAAGAACGGCTTTTGCAGTGAAAACACTTAGCTAAGGATCAAACTGAGTGACAAGGCAACAGGGAAATAAACTCCTTTATTAGAGGAGAAACACGAAAAATTGTGTAGAAATTTTGATTTAGTAGATATTACACAAAATGAAGGAACGATCAGAAAAAAATGTCTGAGTTAAACTCATATTTCCAGAATGAAACATACCAGCTGAAATGATGCTGCAATAACACAGTGATTAAGACACAGGATAAAACAAAATATAATAATTAGGATATTAAAAAAGGGAAGTTGCAGAAATTAAAAAGGAGAGAACAAAAAGATCCTTGAAGGAAATAAGTCAAGTTAAGGGGATTATGATGTGCCTTTAAACACAATTCTTACAGAATAGGTCAGTATAATAGAAATTACACAGGAAAACCTAGGTCACAGGCAAAAAAATCTCAGGAGACCAATGAGTTTTCATTGTCACAAGGGAAAATCTCGTTTGAAAAAAAAAAAAGGAAAATGATTATTAAATAAATAAATATTTAAAAGGGAAAAAAAAGGACCCTTTTAGTAACAACACTTAAATTTGTTTCACATAGAAATAAAGTCAGACAGCTATCTTCTCTTTTCCCACCTTTTATGGAGGTTGAGGAAAGGAGGGAAATTTGAAAAACAAAACAAGAAGCTATCTTACAGGCCTGAAGAGGCAAAACAAAATATCCTTAAAGCCAAACACCAAATCAAGAGGTTAACTGCATCAAGCAGATGCTTTTCTAAGAGATAAAACTATGTTTGGAGGCACAGTAATGAGACATATATGGAAAGGAGGAAATTGTAACAGTCATCCCTCCATCTCCTCTTCCATTCATGTCACTACATTCTGAAATGTTTTACTCTGAAAAAAACTCTGTTGATCAAGTATGCTCACACAAGAGCCCTAACATTTAGTTTCCAAATTCTTGATGAGTGAATTTACTATAGCTTAGGCTGTCTTTTAACACTTTCAGTTTTAATCCTTAGCAACTTCTTAGGCTTCTTAGGTTTGTTATTTGTTTTCACAACCTTTTCTTATTTTATTTAAGTAAGACAGGCAGCATATTATTGAAGAGGATATGATTTTGTTCTTACTAGGGTTTCTTGGTGCAGTTTCTTTAAACATAAATAAAAAGAATGGAGGGGGAATGTTGAGAAGAAAAAGTCAAAATTTAAGTTTACTGCATCAAGACCATTTAATTAGCTTTTGTCTGAAAAGCGGTTTTTAATGACAGAGGAAAACTCCATCATAAATAAAATACAACTTTTATTAGCTAATAGAAGTCAATACTTAATAAAAACCACCATCTCCTGAAACAATCTTCTGGACATAAAAGTTACTCCTCTAACTCTGTCTACCCAAATTTTTTGTATTGAAAAACACTTGCCTCATCATCTGAGTAACTATATGCTGAAGTTACAACTCCCCACATCTTACTGGCCACATTGGCAGCCTGCTTCATGCTTGATTTCAGAACATCCATTTTTGGTCCAGATAGTATATTGTCTAACTTCAGATTGGATAAAGTTGTTACAACAGATCCTAATGAGCCATGTGGAGAAGAACGACTCAGTCCTGTCAAAGATGAAGACCTCTCCTTTTGAACTCGTGGATGGGTTTGTTGCTTTTGTCGTCCAGTGAACGTTTTAGACCTGGAGACAGAAGGACTTCTCCGATTTTCATAAGACTTGGGGGATGGCACGACAGGATCCAAAGGCAGGCTTGACCTCCTTTCTTGGGAGTGACCAAGTGTACCAGAGACTTCTGCTTTCCTGTCTGGCTTGTGCAGTTCCATGCTGGGAAACTTAGTACCCAATGGGTTCTTCAAATTCATGTAGCTCTCTATTTCATCTGCCAAATTACGTGCTGCAACTGGTGACATCAGCTTTTCCTCAGGTTCTGGATGCCGTGGTTGCATGCTGTCAGTAGCCAGCAAAGATAAAGGGTCTAAGCCTATTTCAACATCTTCTCTTTCAACAGGCTTAGCCAATCCATAAAAGCTATTCCTTTTAGTAGTTGCATCTTTGGATTCTGGTTTCTGGTTTTTGGACTCGGCTGACTGTTCAAGTTTTATGTCTTCCACTGTGGTCATATTTTCATCTCTTCCATTCTCAAGATGCTCCTGCCCTTCCCCAGGTTCTTCCAGCACTGCTGAAGACCTGTGATCTGATTCCCAATCGCTCTCAGTCATACAACTCCAAGTGCCACTTATACCAGAAACCTGCTGGTCAACAACACTTTCAAAGCTGTGGGATTTATTCATAAGACATGGTGAAGTTTTGGCTCCAGACAAAGCTGCTGTTAGGATCTTGGCATCTGCTCCCATCATTATTGCTATTTCTTTAGAATGCAAGTCCAAGCTGCCTTTTTTCAGCAGCATTCCTGCTTTGCTTTCACTGCTGAAACTGCAGCTTCTCTCTGAAAACAGTTTCTGCCTCTTCTGTCCTTTTCCACTTGTTTTCTTGGGAGAAACATCATCAAAGACACTATCTTCAACTGAATCCTGAGTTATGAACAGTGGGCTAGAACCAGTATCTAAAAGAGAAAAGACAATAATATGGTTATCTATAGCCACTGAAAAATTTTATTTCCTGAAATCATGTGTAATCTCCTTATCTTCTTACCAGTGAGAACACTAGAGCACCACAATCTCAAGCTATCCACTAAGAGGTTACACTAGTATTAACACTACTTTACTCACTACTTTACTGGCTGCAAAGGCATCCTGCAAATAAAAATCATCTACTCTGACTCCCTTGAAGTCAAAGCCTTTTACAACTTCTACCTCCTTTGCCTGTGCCAGCACACAGCAGAGGGTAGGTACTACATCCATGAACTAAAGTACAATTATAAGTAAAGACTACTCTGTATTTTTTTTTCTCCAGAGCTATATTCACAATTCTGTACATCAAACTGCATAGTTCAATCTGGTTCTGACAAAAAGGTATCATGTCTGCACAACACAAACACATTACTTCATGAAACTGCCATATTTAGAAAAAGCTAATTAAATTTTACATGTGGAAGATAGAAACTAATCTTCCATGTCCTCATGGGAATTGTTAGCTAGCCAAAAACCATAAGAAAGGGAATTCTACTATATTAGGAACCTAACAGAGGACCCGATATACCATATCCTCTGCTGAAGGATGTTTGAGTCTCACATTGATGCAGCTTCCTGACTGCTCACAGATCTCGTAATTGTCAGAAAGTTTCTGGGCAACTTCTCATCTGAGACTTAAATTGCTCTTAAGCTACATTAAAGCTGGACTACATTGCCTTAGTCAAAGACAGGCACAAAGGCAGGGACAAAAAATTAGCTCCAAGCTTGGGCTTTTATAAATCCTAAGTCTTCCTCATCATAAAGCTTCAGGTACATAAATAGATTTTGTAGGGCACAAAGACAACAGGTATTGTTCCAGTTTATACACTGGCAACATAAGCCACCGGAATAGAGACTTTTCCAAGGTCAGCAAGGTTTAGGTGACAAAATAAAGAGCAGAGATCCTAATTCTCTTGTGTTTCTAGTACATTACTGAAACACAGAGCATGACAGGGAAAATCTTGATTTCAATCTACTAAACAGTGATTTTCAACTTTAGAACCTACAGGTTCCTTTTCTAAGTCACCTGCAAAGGACAATGGTGGAAAGTGAATGTTGTGCGAGGTATCTGCACCTCTAAATAAAGTTCTGTTTCTTTTCATAGCGTGAAAAGGATTGAAAAACACAACAGCTCAAGATCAAGACTTTATCAAGCTGTTTCACTCAGTGACTCACCACCACTGCTTTTCCTTCCACTGTTATCAAAAATGCCAGATGGAATTTTCACAATACTGTTACCCCAAGGAGGTGGGTCTGTTGGACTATGAGTTTCCGTATTCAGCTGTTGCGTTTCATCAGATTTCTCAGTACAAACCTCTGTAAGAAAAGAGAATATGTACTTTAGTTAACTAAACTGAATAATTTCACGTGCACTACTAGGAAAAATATAAACTCAAATACTATTCTCTTTTGTAATTACAACCTAAAGGACCAGTCCTACTTGGTACTGAGCATTTCCTGGAAATAATACCCAGACAGATGACAATAGACAGTATTATGGAGACAGTGGTTAGCTGTTCACAAAGTTAGAGCATATGCCAATTTCTTCCCTTGGTATTTTTACAATTACCCAAAGAATAGCAGAAATAGCTGTTCTAAGATTTTCATGCAAGGCTATTCGTGTAATGACAGTCTTAGCAGATCCTTAATGGGAGACTGGGCTTCTTACACAGATATGAAACAGATTCAGTAATGAGAAACAGAAAATACAGAAAAACTAAGGGGAAAATCTGGATATAAGACAGGAGATGACCGTATTTTCTAAAGCTGGGAAGAGTTTGTAGGAAAATGCAGTGCGTTTTTTGTTAGGTCAATTGGTTCAGCTAAAAAACCCAACAAAACAGTCGTTTTCAAATACACACATTAGGAATGGAATTCAAAATATTGCATGCCCTAGCACTTGTATAATTTTTCTATCTGTATTACATTAGTCTAATAAAGTCTATTTTTACCTATATGTATTCCATTGTTATTATCTAGGGCACAGAAGTAGTCTACCAGATTTCATACAGTCATATTTTAACGTCGGCAACATTATGAATTCAATACATTAAGTACCTGTGGTAGTGTAATGTGTAGGGTTTCTGGAGGAAAATGGATGTATAGTGGACATACTGTGAGCAATCCTGGACATTGTCTAACAGGATTCTGTTCCCATGTGAAAGCATGCTGTTTGGGACACTGTTATCACGAGAAAGCATACAACCTCGGACTCTTTACTGTGTGAAAGTATGATGGGAGAGAATACTCAAGGACAGCATGTTTATGCAGTAGCAAAACAAGGAGATTAACGGCCTTGGCACCTGCAACAACAAGAACCTGACAGGAGGAGTCAGAGGTGGAGATTGATGCCTCGTGGACAGTAGGTCTTAGCAAATCATATGTAATGTTTAGGCACGTAGACAATGCATGCAACCAATTGTAGTTTGAGCTATCACGTGGCACGTATGTAGAAAATGTATTTAAGTAGAGTGTGTGTTTAATAAATCAACTGATTGCCAAATTCATATTGAATCATGTGCAGAGTCCAGGACTTCCGCATCAACAGGTGGCGCCCGAACAGGGACCCTCAGATCAGCATCAGCAACTTGCAACGAAAGACGAGTGCCACTGAGTAAAACCGACGGGATGAGGAGGCGGAAGAACCGGCCGTTATTCCGGCACTGCCCCGGTGCCGGGGAAAAAACACCGGTGGTAAAGACATGGCAAACACGGGAATCCTGCCCTGATCAAGCAGGTGGCCGGGGAGAAGATGGGGTCCACACTATCCAGGGATGAGACAGCAGTGGTTAAGCTTCTCCAACTTACGCTCTCTGTGAGAGGACAAAATTACGACTTGGCTTCCCTGAAGGCTCTGTTAGTTTGGGCTCGGGGGAAGGGCTTCTTTCCGGTCTTTAGCGCAGTTTTTAATACACAAGTCTGGATAGACATTGGTAATGCGCTGTGGAAAGAAGTGGCCGCAGGGTCAAAAGAAGCATTTAAGCATGCAGCCCTGTGGAAATTAATCATAGGAACTTTGGAGGAGATGAAAGCAGAACGCGCCGTAACAGCATCCGTGTTCGCGGCATTGTCTCCGGGGGAAAGCGGTCTGTCCAACAGTAATGCGTGAAGCTGATAAATTACAGAAACACTTCATCAATGCCAACATGCATACTTAACCTCCTATTAGGTCTCCAGCTTCAGCAGAAATATCTTTCTCTACTTGTGATTCAGTTGCATGAAGACTATCCCCATTATCTCTTAGAAGTTCATCCTTTGATCCGTAGCCCTGGTCCGACTTACCACCTGTTTGAAGAAATACAACCATATGCCTCAGATTTGTTTTTATTCCCTAAATTCACTTTTAAGAAAGAAAATGAAAAACAGTGAAATTAATTTGTTTCACACTGTGTTTCACCAGAGAAGTTCACAGTAAGACAACCAAAATACCAAATCTGTACACAGATCTACTCAGTGATGGTAACAGAAGAGATAACTAGGCTACACAAACCAAGTTTACTTTTCGAACTATTATATTAAACATAAATTATTCCCCTAAGAATACTACAGTGACTAGCTACTTTTAATGCACTCTATCTCCTTTCCCTTCTCATTAGCATGAGGTATTTAATTGCTGGGGAAGTTAAGTTCTCAAATGCATCTAAAAAAGAAATTGAGACAAGCGTAACAGTAAATGAGCAAGCTTCTAATAACTCACACATCCCTGAAAAGAACTGCACCATAAACTGTTACATCTTTGTGTTACAGTGCAAATTATAAAACATAATAGAAAAATACCTAAGTATTTTTTAAAAAGTCTGTTCCTCCACAATACCAGTTAAACTTGACAGATGTAACTCATTCTTAAAAATTTCAAAAAGTTTACAGTAGTCCAAAAAGACACACTGTTATTTTTCACCTGTAGTGTTGCTGTATATGCAAAAACTACTATATGGGAAATATCCCACAGCAACACGTCAAACAGGGTTATTGATATGCCTCAAAATACCTATTACAACACATGACAGTAAATCAAAGTGTTAGTAAGTTACTGAGTGTGAAAGGTACTAGGAAGATCCCTAAAACCTGAGTGTATGACAAAATTTATCTACAGTATGTATTACTGCTGTTTATTTTACAAATAAAATAAAAACAAAAAAAAAATTTTGTAAATTTTACAAAAATAAACACATAAAAAATTAATTAAATTTCAAAGTCTGAACAGCCATCAGTTATTACACCGGGCTGCTGTAGTAAAAAACTGTTATATAGGAAAGTAAGTTCTGTTCATTATTTTCCCTTTATCATAATTTCAACAATGTTAGTATCCCTGCTTTGCAGAGAAATGAAAACACCCTATCAATAAATGGGCGAATTACCTGCAGATGTAACATTCAAGGGTAGAAATAATGCACACGTGCATCCAAGGCTTCACACCATACAAGTCTGCACCCCACACCATGATAGCCAAGGACAAATGCGGCACTCAAGAGAGAGCAAAGAGCAAAAAGCAGAGTAACAAAGAGCAGAGAGAAGGGAAGTTCAGTAATCTAGGCAGGCATATCAGATGAAGCACAGGAATAAGACTCAAAGCTCTCTTTACAGAAGAGCTCAAGATATTAAAAACATGAAGAATATGCAAGAACTGTTTGTACATTAAGTCTTGAAGTACACACAGAAAAGAAGTTTTAGTTGAGACTGTGCACAGGTAGTATGTAATCAGTATTAAAGCAGATACAAAGAACCATGATTTTATCCTCCCATCTCAAATGACTAATTTCCTATGCACTCTTAACTCCAGTTTGTCTGGAAGAGTGCATATCACATTTAAGGCAGAGTTCTTCTCCAGCTTATCACCTGTCTTTCCACTCCCAGGATGTCTCATAAAGACTGTATGACAAGATTCTGATGATTTCTGTATTTATTTCTAAGTTTAGCAACTACTATTAAGAAGCTTGCATATGGCCTTTAAAACAGTAGTTTACTATAATCAAATATAACATACCAATTCCAGGAATGCTAATTAGATCTTTTTGTATTATCATTATGGAACAACATTTTAAAGTGTTAGCTTCTGATCACCTCAGCAACTCTTACTCCCTCAATGCAGAGAAAGGTTTTAGTCACACTATCATTTCTTTGAATAAATGACAATATACAAAAATTGAACAGAAACATGTCATATCTTTTCTGAAGAGTAGTAGAAAAAGCAAGGTTCATGACACCACATCAAGATATTTATTTTAACATGACAGTACTTGTGCTATGGTTCACTCTAACCTAAAAAAGTATGATCTGTGGTGAAGGATCATCAATATTCAACAACAGTATATTCCTTTTTCTTTATATAATGTCACTCCACACTTCATCCTCTATAGCCTCATGAGGGGAAGGCGGTGGTTGTGGAGGAGAATCAAAAGGAGACTAGAAAACATAGCCTTTTGGGGGATTGTTAGTAGTGAAACCCAGCAGAATCTAGTACCTGTGCTAGAGTGATTACCAATGGAATCAAGCCTGACTAAGTCACTGACGAAGACAGTGTGCTCCCCACTGTTAGCATCATTAGAACTATCCACACTACCATGGCTCACCATGTCCCCATCACTTCCACCCGTGGTACTCCGCAGAGCTAAAGACATGAACGAGAGCTGGTTAGTAAGAGAGGATTTAACTTTTCAGATTTTTAAACAAACCTAACCTCTTCAGACAACAGTAAATACTTTTGCTTGCACATATAAGAATACGAAATCATAACAGAAGTCAGACAATCCTTCAGTGTGCATAAGACATTCTAAGACTTGTTTCAATCATCGAGTTGGCAATTATCACTTTTTATACACTTAACGAAAGATTTTCCACTTGTAAAAGCCACAATGTCAGCTGCAATGCATCAGAAAGCACATCATGCTCTTGTTCAGCAGAAATAAATCCATTTTAACTAACTTATTACCTGGCATCACAGGTACTCGTGGGTTCTGCGCTGATTTCTTTAAGCACTGCCTAAATTGTGCTGTGCCACGAACTACATTTCGTACCTTTGTCCACAGGAATATGCCACTGCGGTTACCGCTAGGCCAAGGAGACTCTAAGACAGCCTAAAGAAAAGATGTTGCAATAACAAAAACAACAGTAAGAAAGTTACACTAAGAAACGCAGTACAGTACGAAGCTTTCCTTTCCATGCTCAGTAAAGGCATTTCCTGTAAACACGAAGGACAAATATTTGAGTTTTTATGAGCTATTCACTTTTAACAGCTGTTCCCTTTTATCCCACAGCACTGGGTACGATAGCTGAGTAACACCAAACAACAGATAGAGATTTCTTTAAGTATCATAGTATTCACGGAGCTGGAAGGGACCCAATAGGATCATCGAGTCCAGCTCTTAAAGCCATGGAGGGCACCCCAAGAATCACACCATGTGCCTGAGAGTGTTATCTAAATGCTTCTTGAATTTGGGGCTTGTTCTTATTTATGTAATTTGGTAGCAACAACAGCCCATAACAGTACCTCTTTTCCTATTACTTTGCAGTTTACTAAGAAGTTTCTTCGGCATACTACAGGAACTTGGAAGGAAGGAAAAGAAGGGAAGGCTACTTCAAATAGCTTAATTCCAGTCTTCACACATCTTAGATCATGCTACCTTAAAGGGTAC
The DNA here is from genome assembly GCA_013399015.1 of Galbula dea. Lineage (NCBI taxonomy): Eukaryota > Metazoa > Chordata > Aves > Piciformes > Galbulidae > Galbula > Galbula dea. The sequence continues at coordinate 130,257 of VWZX01001061.1, read as the reverse complement.
ACCTAGAAACACATGGTTTTGACATGAAAGCACTAGATGGGCTCTACAACTTGAAAATGGAAACACTGTAACCGTGTATTTCAACAGAACTTTTGGTTTTGCCAAAAACACAGGAATGTAAAGTCAACAGTGCAAAATCATAGAGTGTAAATCTAGTGAAACACAAGTATGTCCAAAATTACTGCTTGCCCAATAGAATCAGCAAATCCTAATGAAGAGCTCTAAGAAACAATCTTCAAGACATGCTACTGCAAGAGCAAAAAAAGCAAGGGAAGCACTGGTCAAGTATCCTTTGTCAAGACTTCTCTCACCTTATTGTAATAACCATAGGTGATGGCATTTGGCTGTATTCCAGCGTTTTTCATTTCAAAGAGAACTCTCACAGCCTGAACAGGCTGACCCCACAGTCCACAGAGCTGCATCACAACTCTGTAGCAGACCTGACAAGAAACAGAAATGCATAAATAGATGGATGACAAGGATTTTGAAACAGCTTAAGCTCTTCCCCGATTTCCAGCTTTTACATATCTAAAAGGGAAAGCCATGTGAGAACAGCTACTCAAGTACGTAACACTCAACATCCAGAAGAGGGAGCAAAAATAAAAAAGGAAAACACACAAGCTGAACAACATCAGCAGTCATGCTGAACATGTTTGATTTTTTTCCACTCAGTTCTTGCTTGCGAAATAAAAGAGGGAAGGAAATGCCCACGCAAAAAGCAGCATAACTTGCTGTCCTGTGCGTGTGGATAGTACTGAAAGAATAGTATGCTGCACACAAACCCTTTATACCTTCAGTTCAGTAAGACTACAAAGTATTAATGTAAAATGCATTTAAAAAACAGGGATATTAAAGAACTTCCTTCTTGAAGAAGTCTGGGAGAAGACTAGCAACACTGAGTTAGACTTGGACCCAGCTTACACTACTCTGGTGATGAAAAAGCAAATGAATTTTCTGTTGCTCTAGTTAAGCAGTTTTCCTTGAGATCATTTCAAGGTGGCTTTAAAACAGTTCAAATGTAAGTGTGCTTAAACTCGTGGTGGTGGAATAGCACACTATATTGGCACCTCGCTTTGTATTCCATGTTTGTAGCAATATTTTTTCATTTGCACTTGCCTCATCTAGCGGTTCCACATCAGTTTTCCTCATTTTAATTAGAACATTGTATGCCTGCTGCAGTGCTTTGACCTTGGGATGTGCAACTCTGATGTAGGCAGGCAGACAAATAAACCACAGGCTGTAACTATGACTGAAGAGACATTTAGCCCACTGCGGGGGGCTTACGTAATACTTCTTGGCTAATTTGTGGGCTGTTTTTATCTCCTGTAAAGGTGAAAGAAACAAAAAACAACAACAACAAAGATGTAACATTCTGAAGCTAAAAGGCAGATATTCAGCTACTGGATTCTTAAAAGTAAGTATTTAGTAACAATGGACAAAAATTAAACTGAAGCTCCCTTCTTAATGTTCTCTTATTAAGGCTCTCTGCAAGCAAAAAATAGTATCAGAATTAATCCTCTTTTTTATTTTCTTCCACATTTAAGAATTTATTTTAATTCTGTTTTGTTTTCTGTAACAATCTAAAGCTTAAAAATTGGTTTGACAAAAAACTGTAATCTCAGATGCTAATTTGTTGCCTTCTGTTTCTTTCTTTTGCAAGTGTTAATTCTAAATAGTTACAAAGAGCTAACCTATAAAAACACTACATTATAGAATAAACAGATAGTGCAATTCTACCAAAACACTTAAATCTTTCAGTGTTCACACAGTGATTACAGCAAGATTCATCTGACCTGTTTTGTCCTCTTTGCCATGAGTGCAGGACTATTTAAAATGCTGCTTCCAGCTGGATGTCTGCTGAAGGAGAGTTTGAGCTCCTGTGGCCTGTCAAAGAGCTTGAAATCTAGTCGTGGGAAGTTTTTATAGCTATATAGATGATTTAAAAAAAAAAAAAAACACACAGAAAAGAAAAAAAAATGTTTTTTAGCAGGAAAGCCATATGAACACAACTTGCATGCAAAGAACTCACAAACAGAAGAATAAAGAACTGGGGTATGGGGAAGAAGCTAAAAAAAGTAAAAAAGGAAAAAAGATAGCAAGATCCTTCTAGTCTTATTCACAAATGTATCACAAGAAGGTGCCTTCACCATTAAATCTTCATAGACAATGGAAACAAGAATCAGACTACTATCCACATCATGAAGTTCAGGGAAGCCTAGATGATTAACAAGGACAACAGTCAGAAACGGAAACTTTGTGACCTCCAGAGTGCCAGGAGAGAGAAAATTATATCCAGAGTGTCTGAAACTCCACACTTCCTGGACAGGACTGAAAAATACCTAATAAAAAGAGGTCTAAAAAGTCGAGTGGGTGTCTTGTTCTTTCAGTTCATCAGCTACAGTTCAGCAGTACTGGGCAGTCCATTACACACTCCCTGTCAAACCCACTCTGACTTCTAGAGCTTCAGAAACTTACCAGAATTGCAGCAGTTCATATCTTTCTAAAAACTCTTCTGAACATTATATATGGCAAGTCTTGCACCAAGATGCAACATCTGCCCTGCTTCATCTCATAAACATTCTAGTTTTACTATGTGTGTCTGTTTAACTTGTACCTGTATTTTGGCACTCGGTCCTGACCGTCATCAGTGGGAGGTTCTGGTGGCATTACGAACACTGTGTGTTCACTTTTTTGTGACTCATCAAGTTCAATCAACCGCACTTCTTCGACAGAATCTACATCAACCTGAAAACAGAGTTAATACTTTAACTACAGCATTTGGTTTGGGGATAAAATGTCCTTTTTAACATTAATTACGTTAGGATATGTAAAAATATATTTAATATATACTGTATTTGATTATACATAAAATACATAAAATAAATTATATTTGTTCTCATTACTCAGATATCAAGTCCACAGCCTTATCTTTCCGGTTTTAGTTCATGATTAGATATCCCTAAACATTCTGAAGGACAAAGTACCTTCTCTCTTTTTTCTGTTCCTTTATCCGGAAAGAGCTGGGAAAAGAAAAAACCTCCTAACTAATTAAATTAAAGCTGTGTCAATTACTGAAATACTAAATAAGAAACACTGAATTTTCATATTACTGTAGAAGTAATTAATCTCTTTTTCAAATACTTCCTTTGCTGAAAGGAAATGCAATAATCAGCATGCCTTCCATCTGCTGACATTATCCACTAAATACAAAATTCTAATTCTATCAAAGGAAAGTGCTTTCATTTAGTTTAATTGAAAGAAATGCCTCTTTTGCAGATATTTTCAATATGACAAAGCACACAACACAACAACAACGTGCAATAATATAAAATTATTAACAGCATTATACAAAGTACATCCTAGATGCATACTCTCGATGCACATCCCATACTTAGTAGAAAGAAAAATAAAGGCAAAAAAACTCTAAACACTTTTTTTGTGGTCTGTTTACAAGTGTTAATTTGATTGGAACCAATACGGAATCACATACTTAGTTTGTAAGAACTTGGTATAAAAATGAAGGTTCTGTTCAGAAACAATCATATACATATGTATATTTATATATACACTCACCTTTAAAAAATACACATAATTCTCTAGATCCTGATGTTTATATTGTGAACTTGGCACTTCAAGTTATACACTTGGTGAAGCTATAAACTCAGTAATTCATCTAAACCAGAACCATGCTAAAGAGACTTTATTTCAAAAAACCGAGAATAGGTTGCAGAAATCTTTCTGATATAAAATACAGGCAACAGAAGGGGCTCCTATCTACATCAGTTCTGACCACAAGTGGAGCACTAGGCATGTTTTTGTGTTTTAATTTTAAATTCTGTGAAAAAGAGCAACAATGCAGATGACCACTGGGTAGATAAATCCACATTAGAGGGAAGGTGATTAATGTTAAATGAGAAGTCATGGATGGCATTGTACTAAAATGTTAGCTACTGGTATTTCTCACACTGTCTTATAGCTTGACATCCTGCAAGGCTCTAATGAAAGTCTCCTGCATCAGCACAGAAAATTAGGACCATGCAAGAAGATCAAGGAAGAAAATGACCCAGCAGTAACTACCAAGAATCCAAATCCCTCAAAACACTTGCTGCAGACAGTATCTACCTTTACAACTAAAAAGCAGGACAGCAATTCATAATGAACAGAAGCATATAATTTAATAATATTGCTACATGGTTTTCACCTTTTCTATGCAGTCATCAAAAAATGCCAACCCAGTATCCTTGTCACTCACAAAACTGCACTCTTCAATAAAGCGGCTGAATATCTGTGTTTTGGTGAGCTGTGTGTAGAACTTCATATAGGCACGGTCTCTGCTTTTTAAAAATCCTGGTTATAAAAAGGAACACACAACTAAATACCGGTTATAAGTTATGCAAGAAATTAACATATAACATGTCAAAATAATATAATTAAAGTGCCAATACAAAAAGTATTGGCTTTATCAACAAAAAACATTTATCACTACTTGCATTCGGAAGGAATATTGGGGGGGGTTAAGAATACTTTTTCACCATACTTAACAATACTTGGCAAAGTAATTACCCTCATGCAACCTCCTCACTCTGTCTGTTAACTTTTTGTGCATTAAAAAGGGGAAAAATTGTACAAAATTGAAGCATCTAACAGTTAACACTAAAATAAAAACTGTTGTGCTAAGATGGGCCTAACTATATTTAAGACTTCACAAACATTCGATAGAAAATCTCTTCTCAAATCTCTGTTCCAGCAACTACAAAAGAAAAAAAAAAAACCTGAAAGAAACCAACAACCCACACAAACAAACCCACCAACGCCCAAAATACCTCCACTACATACAACATACCTGTGACATTTTATCTAGCATTCAACTCATTAACAGATATGAAAAGTTACGGTGGTAATATCACAGAATGTCAGGGGTTGGAAGGGACCTCGGAAAATCATCCACTCCAACCCCCCAGCTAGAGCAGAATTCTTCCCTGATCAGGAATCGAACCAAGGCCCCAGTGGTGACAGCACCGAATCCTAACTACTAGATCACCACTCCCTCCTGACATGAAGAAAATAAGATGATCTTTGCTGACTACTGTTGTCATATGTTTCTGAACTCTGCCTCTTTCACTATCTATACCAAGAATGGGGCTTCTGACATTTTTGCTCTGCAGAAATTGAGAAATATTTTTTCATTACGAAGAGCTGCTCTTATGAAAAATGCCATGCATAGAGGGGATCATACTACAGAAATAGAGCTTTCCTAATATGAGCACTGCTGCAAAATTGCAGGTCTATGTGCATATATCCATGTTCTAATCAACTTCGAATAGTTTAACTTTATACAACTGCAATTCTAAATATTTACAAGAATTATACAACCAAAGGGAACTTTGACCTTTTAAAGTTAAGGAGCTCCTCAGCACTAAAGTTGTATCACCACCAACACTATCAGCAGCTGGTTTGCCTCCCCCTCACCTTGATGATCAAACAAGGAATCAGCAGCTGTTGCTTTGTTTGAAGGTGCCTGCGTGATTGGCTTGAGAAATGTTCTGTAACCCTTTAAAATGGATGCCATGAAACAGAGAAAAGCTTCCTGGATCTGCATCTCAAGTTCTATCATCTTCTTCTGCCAGGAGAAATCTGCCTCAATAGGAGTCATCTCCACTGCAGAGCCTTCTTGAGTTTTCCTGTGAACTAGCAAAAAGCAACACATAGAGTCCTATATTAAAACTCAGTGCATTCCAACAGGTAACTTTTGCAAGATACTGAGGATGGATTTTTCTTTTTCTACTTGCTCATATTCAGAAGAGACAAACACCAGAAATCCTGTGATTAGTTTCCAATTGATCTGGCCCATCTAAAAAGCAGGTTATCTCAAGAGTTAATTATGTGATTTTCTAACTTATCCAGCCCTGTGGGACATGAAACAAGGAGGATCTCTGTAAAGCTAATGTTACCACATTGTCAGCTGAATGTAGTATTTCAGAGTACATCACCACAAACACAAAAATCTGTTTCCTGTTCTGAACATGTAGAAAGAAAGGATCTAAAACTATTTTCTAATAAAAATTGTAACTTTTTAGTGCACCAAAGGGTAGAAACAAACAGATGACATCCAGAGTTTACTCAGGTGCTTTTAAAACTTTAAGACAGTAGTAGGTAGTGCTAAAAATTATAACTCCATGCTTTTTATGATAGCAAAAATATCAACTATCGTAACACAAATACTTTCATATAAATAAACAGAATAACTTCTCTATTACAATACTGTCAAAATAGAAAATCTATCTGTCTATAAAAGACCACTGCTTCTGCTCAAGTTAAAATTAGGAAGCAGTTCTATAGTAGTTAGATTACCCTGCTGATAAAACCAAAAGAAAACTTGAGATTTTCTAACAAATGGAGTAAATGCTACCTGCAAAAGAAAAAAAAAATCTAGAAAAGGGAGGCATGAACACCTCCCTCTTAATTAATGCTCTCTTCTGTTTCTACAGTTCACAAATTTTGTATATTTCGTATACCTATGAGGCTATCATTGTCTCCTTATCCATAATGATGCAACCTAACATACTTTGAACCAGCTTACCTTAAAGGACCACAGTCAGAAAGAAGCAACACCTTAAAACTGTTAAGTCAGCTACAACTTTGCTCTTACCTGTTCAAGTCATTAGACTGAAGATGGGTCAGTTTTTCTTTTTATCTTGACAAAATGCTTTGTCAGAATTGAATTAATCAATTATTTTTGTAGAACAGTCATTATCTGAGATATTCAACAGTATTTGCACAATAGCTGAGATATTCAACATTATTTTATTCATACCCCATTTCCTCTATGATCTTTGATCAGAACTGTGAATATTGTTTTAGGTCAAAATCCAAATATGTTTTCGCTAAATCTTTGTCTAAATATAATTTAATAATGAGTAAAGGCTAAAAAAAAGCCCTCTAATGCTAAGAAGTCACAGCAAAGAAAACAGAAGACTAAAAAAAATAATTCACACTGCTTATGACAGAAGGAAATCCTTACAATTATACACTAATTATAATTTCAGACTCATAGGTGTGCAACAGAAAATTTAGCATTTTACTTTGAATATTTACTTTCCCTGTTATAGGCAGTTTTTGTTCTTAGCCCTTCCCATTTTATTTTATATGTTTCACCTGCTGCCAGCTGTGGGTGCAGTTTCTTTAAGGTGCCAAGTAGATTTTTACATGGCTTCTTAGGAAACTGCTTCCAATTGGTGCTCTTCTTATCATCTGATCTAAAACACAGGAGAGGAAAAAAAGGATAAATGAAACACAGACCACGTTAAAAAGAATAGCTTCTGCAGCCCTAAGTTGCTTCATTTTCAGAATGCAATAACTAAATAAGTAAATAAATAAATGAATATTTCAAAGACAGACTGTTACTGTCCCTATTTGACAAAAATAGAAAAATGGGAGTGACACAACTCAGAATTCAATTTCCTCAGATCTAGAACAGTATAAATTCAGTTATGAGTAGAGTTTTCTCCATTCTGTAAGGAAGATTTGCATTAAGATTTGACACAAACTATTTACTTAAGGTTCACTTAGCTTATTTCCCTTTCAGAATTTTTATCTGTCTTGTGAATATAATTTAAGTACACTAATCTGTATGTGATTACTATGCAAAGTCTATATTACCACAGAACTGCCATACTGCTACTGATACAAATAAAAGCAGTTTGAAATACAACATGAAATACAGTACAAAGCATGTCTATGGTAACTCAGCCACAGGCTACCAGGAACTAGGAAAACTGGGAACTCAGTTCACACTTAGAAAATTATGTGGTTGATTAAGCAACGGGGTAAATTGGCCTAAAAGGGAATCACACCTTTGTTAGAAGGACAATAGGTATAATGCCAGGACTTGTTTAAGCAGTTGGATATAAAAGAGAGACTGAAAGAAACAAGTAAATCCTGAGACCTCCTGTGCCTCTTTCTGGAAGGCAGAAGGTAGAGGAGAACTGCTGTACCACGGAGTACAACAAACCTTGTGGCCGCAAGATTTCATCAGTTGTTACTATCCAAGGTGATGTTGTCACTGTTTGTTTTTCACTTTACATCTGTGAGATGTTTGTTCACTTATTATTTGCTTAACTGGCATCAACACAAAACGTCTTAGGAAGGAAGCCAAAGTTTCATGAGTTAAAGAAAAAAATGAAAGTTTACAGATGCCTTCTCCCATTTTTCCCCCACCATAACAGCATCCCTAGAAACATCATAAACAGTATTCCAAACATTCCAAAAATGCAAGGAAAAAATCCTGTTATAAAACAAACTCTTGAATCTTTGCCCTAAAAAGGCTTCTTTGCTTAACCAGATTTCAATGCTACTTTTAAAGAAATACTTTAAGGCATTAAAAAAAAGCAGCATTAAGGAAGATGTTGAATGAATAAAAGGCCTTCAGTATTTTTTTGGCAGCAAATAAAGTTTCACTCTGTCATAAAGAAGATAGCAGTAAACCTGCTCTAAAAAGACACTCGATAGACTGAAGCAGCAGAAAATACTGAATTTTTCAAATCACAGAATATTAAAAGTTGGAAGGGACCTCGAAAGATCATCTAGTCCAACCCCCCTGACACAGCAGGATCTTATTATTCTATTACACAGTCTTTCAAAGTTAGCAAGTGCTGTTAAATGCTTTTACAACTAAAAAGGTCAAAAAACCCCACCAAAAACAGCACTGTCACAGAAATAAAGAGGGGTAGAAACAGATGTGGATAAAATAAAATAGAATATTAATCTTTACTCACTAATAACATAGTATTTTAGAATTCTGTATGATCTTCAACACAACGGGCTTTATGGAGATTTGGGTTTACCTACAAATCTCCAAAATTGAAAAATATCCTCATTTCCAGGTTAAAAAAAAATGCAGGTGCCAACATTTCACATTTACCTAAGTCGAATTATACAAATGCCAAATTCCTCTGGAAGTCAAATAAGTGGTACAAATAAGATGGTAAAA
>VWZX01001061.1:60040-121214 GCA_013399015.1 Galbula dea | reverse complement strand
TCAGCAGACTACTGAAAAAGAAATGGACTGATAAGACAGTAAAAGAAAAGGTGCAAAAATCTACCCACTTGAGTGCATCATAAAAGGTCAGCTACTGGTAGATTTTTAGTTCAGTAACCAACCTATAGAAGGTTGGTACCTGGTCTTTCTAGCAGTCATCCCAACAGAATCTTTGCATCCTTATCTCCCTGATAAATCCTGTTTCTACTTCCTTCATTTTTCTGCAACCCAGTCTTCAACTTGCATTCTACTTACGAAAAAAAAATCCAGTATTTTTCACTGCAAATATCTTCATATAAACTGGTTATCTACCCTGAGTTTCTTCAACTCATTCTTCTTTTACAATACCTATCATAACTATTCTTTTGGTGGCATAGTACTTTGATATACGGTGATGAAAATGCTTTTTGTAGTGTTTTTAATGGGAACTAGGGAAATGCAAAAAAACCCCAAATAAAACCCCAAAAAAACCCCAAATAAAACCCCAAACACAATCTGCTCCATTGTTTACTATTTCCTTTGATGCTACTAATAAAACAAAGCACTTCAGTGAAGGAAACATTTGCTTCAGTAGAGGAAGGGTCCTTTTGATACAATGAAAACCAAGAAAGGATTCAACTAACCCATAGATCAAATGACTGATTCTAACTCAAGCTAGTAAAAACAAAAGGGAACAGTCAAAAAGTGACATGAGATGAAGTACAACTTTCACAAAGCTGTATACTTTGAAAGTATACTTTCTGAAAGTATACTTTTAGAAAGATCTGCGCTTTAATGATGTCCACCCTTATCTTGAACTAGCTTAGGTGCCTCTGTTTATGACCTAATTAATTTAAAATGGAAACATAATTCATTAAGTTACTAAATTAAACATCTGAATTTGTACTCTCATTCAGATCACAGAACCACAGAATGTCCCAAGTTGGAAGGGACCCACAAGGATCAACGAGTCCAACTCCTGTTACATCACAAAAATCTATAAGAGTTACTCTGAATAGGCCTCAAGAAGGCAGGCCCAAGTAAACTGTTCATGCAACAGCCTCAATTTAACAAAAGCACTAAAACCATAACAGTCAAGAGAAAATATTTTAAACTGAATGTAGTAAAGACACCAAATTTTGCCTGATTGATCCCACCAAAAATTTGGCCCTTGTAACTTGAGAAAAACTTCTTTATTAACACAAACATAAAGTGCTCTGAGTGCTAGACTGCATCAAAAGCTGTCATGAAGGGTCCTGAAGCACCCATGTTCACATCAATAATTACTGATCATAGGCAAATTCTAAAGTGCTTGGTGTAGGGGAAAATGTAAAAATGGTGGCAGAAAAAACACAATCAAACACACACAACTCTTCTTCCTCTTTTCTAGCTTTTGTCTCATTTCCCTAACAAGTAGTACTAGCAGTAGAAAAACAAACCAGAACACATTACCATCATTACTAAATTTGTAGAAACACCTGCATCACATTTTTATAAGCAGTGTTATATCGAGTGTTGACCTTTGACTTACAAATTTTCATTTGCTATATAAAACATTAAAAATGAGAAAAAGAACAGAAAACAGTAAGAAATGAACCATATTGGACAGAAACAGTTTTTAATAATTTTATCTCCTGGGCATTTCAGCAATCTCTCTATCTACAGATAAATGTAAAAACTTCACAGAACTTACACATACACCATGTTCGTGTCTAAGTCAATGCACACAATATCCTGTGGTGGATCATACAGATCAAAGTATCGTGAATCAACTCCGACAATAAATGGAACAGGTGCACTGAGTACGGTGGCCAGAGACAAAGGACAGAGTGGGATATATGGACACTGCCACTGAAAGGGAAATATCATCTGAAAGAAAAATTAAATGAAATCAATGCATTAAAACAAGACAACAGACAGTGTGCAACAACAAACAAGAAGTTATATGCAGAAAGTTGAAATAAAATTGCAAATAGCCTTGTAACACTGTAAGACTTGTAAAACAGTCTTCAAGTTTGACCACTATTTGTAGCACATCTCTTCATCATTCTAATAGTTATAGTAAGACATCCTAGGGCATTTTAACTAAATGCAATTTCTGGGACAAAATGATTATTTAAAGCATCAACCATTTTAGCTTCATTTTAGCCTAAAAAAGCCTTTTAACAACTGTGGTGCTTGAACATACTTCTCTCTCTTCTGTACAGAACACTTTGTACTTACAGCTACTACAGCTTCAGCAACTCCTGTCAACACAGCTGGTCTAAGAGAATGGAGGAGGATCTTGCCTTCTAGTAATACAAAAAGCAATAGAGTGGCACAGTTTTCCGGTCCAAGATTCATAAGCAGAGTGCTAAAGTTTGCTCCACTAAGGAGTGGATGGGAAGGGGAAAGAAAGAAATAATGTTACAGGATTTAAAAGAAAATAAAAAGTCACTCCTGAAAACTTTGACAATTGCTCAAGACCAACTAGTTGAATGGTGCAAATAATACCACACATCAAATATCTATCTATCTAATACCTACTACCTCAACGTGAGACTTGCACTGCACAAAGAAACCTAAATTCAAATTATATAGGTAAAGAAACATACATTGTATCATGTTACTGCTTACTATTTGTTGTTTATGGTCCTCTCTCTCATATATGCACAAGCATCGTCTTTGTAACAGTAAAACAGATCTAACTGGTTAACTAACCCAAGCACAAATAACACCAGTAGTTTGATATAATGAGCTCTCTCAGACAAAACTCAAGAACTAGAGTATCTGCTTGATCTTAGAACCACAGTATCAATTCTAACACTAGTCAAGTAAAATCGGTCCATCATACTGATAGCCTTCAGTTTCTAAAGTTTAGATGCCACTTCATTTGTTTGGACTGTACACATTTAAGAACTGTAATGACATCTGTAGGAGCACAAGGATATAAAATCTGTGTGTAGAAAAGTGCTTACATGTTACTTTGCAGTTTGGTGGCTGGCTACAATTTTTCACTTAGGGGCTGTATAACATGATTAAATGTGGGGTTCTTCACATACTGAATATTACTTGAAAATGTTTAAGGGAGGAGAAAAAGAAAAGGGATAATATTTTGGTTTTTAACTGAAAAATAAACCAAAGATCAATAAACCATTCAAACAAAAGCCCATGTCACAATTATAGGGAGCTCCAGCCCAGAAGATGCAGGCAGGATCCACAGAGACTGCATCAACTTTGAAGCACAAATACCAAATGTTAGGTACTAATTCTGAATTTCCGAAATGTTTGCACAGATGCGCATTGACTGATTTCACATAACTGCTTAATGCAAATGTCTTTCTTGGATGTGAAAAAAGGAAAAACAAAACAAAAAACCAAACCAAGCAGTCTATTTGCACTATTAAAATAAACTATTTGCTTACTATAGAGCTTCTGAAAAGACAAGATATTTATATATAGATATATATATGTATGTATGTATCTTTTTTCCTCACAACCTACTTCTTTCTTCACAGCCCCTAAAATAATCTGGCAATTCACCTTTACTTTAGGATAAATAGGGATACTATTCTTCCACAAGGGACAGGTCTATGTCAAAAAGACAACACTGTATAATACCACAAATGCATACTGAGCTTTCTGTTTATAAAAGCTGATAATATTTCAATAATGTTTGGCTTCCTTTTATGACTCATTCCTGCTTGCCTCTGAATTTTTCAAGCAGCATACATTTAAAGCAATAATAATGATACCTTAATGGCAATGGTGTAGAAACTGGCTGAGACAATATTAATGCATCATGGGCAGAAAGCTGAAACACATGAAAGTATTATGTGATTGATATGAACAACTCTGAAGTACTATAGTATAATTTTCCAATATAAATGTGTACACATAGTCTCATAAACTGGCTTGCAGACAGACTCACAAAGTTATGCAAGAGATGCAAATCAGAGACAGCCTTTGGGACTTATATTTGCTAGGTCAACAGAGCTTGTATTAGTCACTGGAATGATTCTCAGAAGTTACAGGAAATTCTGACTCAGTGTTGAGCATGTAACTGCTGCTAGGTGATTAAACAGAGAAGCACAAGACACAGTACCCTGGGGAACTAACCTTTGACCCACAGTAGTGGGTGGGTAAGCAAAAGAAAGACAGAACACACACCCACGCCCAACCCAAGGTAATGCAAAAGGTGCTATTAAATGAGTGATACATGGCAGAAATTTCAAATATGCAGGCAAGATGCTGCTGCAGTACACACCACTGTGAGTCTGAAATAGCCTCCTTTGCTAAGTTATCCCAGGTTTTTATAATTGAAAAAGGAGGCCAACTCATCCATCTCTTCCCCCCTCCCTTGCAGCAGACAGTTATTCAAAGCTAAGTAAAAAGGCTAAAGGAAGAAACTAAGCTTTCAAAAGCAAGAAAAAGGGTTTGTCACTACTGTTGGAAGCATGTTCTGTTTACCTGCACAAGAATTCTTGGCCTTTGTGGTGAAGGGAAAGGTATATTGTGCATAAAATGGGATATGTGCCTGTAAAGAAGAAAAGATGTTATAAAACCAACACTGGGGACTAATCAAGGACTGAAACCAACATTAATCACATTTTGGAATTACTTTGATACCATGTTTTAGAAAGGCTGTTAAGGTTTATTCACTGTTTTGGTAAGTTTAACAGCCTATTTATGTAGACTGAAACAAAAAAGCTGCATTCATTCACATTTCATGCATGAAAATTAATACTGGCAGCTTCAGATACATACGCAAAAGACAAAAACACACTGGCATTTATGCAAGCCATTTGAAATCTCAGGCAGCCTAACCTCATTCTACAGAGTTTCTAATGAGGCTTAGCTAAGAGAAACTATATATTTCACTGCCAGATGTTTAATACAGTTTTAAAGGTAACATCGTATTTCANCCCCGCAAATCTGCACTAGTCATAGCGCATGGAAACAGAAACAGATATTCATTGCTAATGCACAAAGTCTCTGAGCTTGTTTATTAACCTAAAATGCAGGACCATAAACATTAACATGTGTCTTATAGTTCAGACATTTTATGTGTTTGATGCAGTTAAGAGAATGGTATACAGGCTTGACATATTATAACAGAAAAGCCACATTAAAATCCAGTTTACTTTCCTAACACTTTAAGAGGCACTACTATTACGCAGAAGCAGCAATAATTTCTATCAGTACAGCATAAGCTACATAGTGTGAGCAAGAGGATGGAGCAAATATATTGTGTGCTATGTATAAATCACATGACTTCCTCAGCTGATATATCTCCCCACAATAACTTGAAAAATGTTTTACATACTTTTCAATGGGAAGAGGATGAGGTCCAGAGACAGAGAGTTTGTAGATGAACATGAGAAATTTTCTAAATGCTTCAAAGAAAGGCCAGTGTGACAGAAGGCAGATGCATTTGTTGGTATTGATGGACTTGGAAGTAACCACTTTCCTCTCCACAGCTGTCAGGAGACCCAGCTGCAATTGTTGTTTTTCTGTTAACAGCTCCCGGGGATAAGGCTCATAAAACTGAATAGCAGCACCATAAACCTAAAAGATGATGAAAACCAGCTGAGCAGACCCAGTATTTAACAGGAGATTGAATTAGAATCTGTTATGCATTCTGAAGTCTTCAGTGTTTGCAAGCACACTACAGTGCTTTTGTTGGTAGCCTGTGAAATGACTTTTCATTTATGCAACATACACAAAGTATTTTTATAAATGAAATGCTTTGAACTCTTACGTCTCCCTCTTTTTCACTGCCATTTTCTCAATTAAGTATTCAAACTCAGTAAACTGACAAGGAAGGAACTAAACTGCATGCTGTGATAAAATCCTATCCATCAGCTGTTATGGTCAAAAAAAAAAACCCCAAAGCCCTCTTGAAATGCTCGTATTCAGTAAGTTCCCTTATAAATAATACAGCTATTTTAGCTTTAATGTCACTCATTTTATAAAGCTAAACAGCTCCCGACTTTTTCTCATATCCCTTCCCTAGCTGTCAGAGTTCCATAATTAACTGAATTATTCTGGCAAGCTGAGCAAAAGGAGAACAGGGAAAGATGGATAACTCAATCTCTGAGAAAAAAAATGAAAAAAAACTTAAAAAAAGAAACTGAAAAACTGGAAAAAAAAAGAGAACAAAATTAAAAAACTCTCTGAGAAAAATACTGGCAGCTATTGCATTCCTCCTTGCAAAAGAAGTATTAATATACTGGAGAAAGACTTCTTCTTTTGTTTGGAACTGGAGAACTGTATCAATTTCCCCGACAGGAGACTGAGGCAGAGTGGAAGTTGAGCTGTTATCACTAACAGAGCCAAACTGCTGTTTATTAGTCACAGAGTGCTAATCACACACTACAATGACTTATTCCCTCGTGAAGTTCACATGCATGCACAGACACACTTGGCAAGCTGAAGCAACCCCAAACAAAGGCCTTCTTGCTTCATCAGGTGCCCTGTAGTCTCTGTTCATAGCAGATGCTGCTTTCTCACACGTGGGCTGTTATGCAACGCATTTTTGGTGCTTGTGTGCTGGTGGTCGTACACATATTCAGCAGACAGCTAGTGTTCTGAATCTTTATCTTTTCACATGAATCCAACAGGATCACTGGTCTCACGAGCTCATCACTTCTTCGGAGTCTTTCACATTCTACCTCTTGACACATAAGCTTTCCTACCCCTGCCCTGCTGTCTTCTAGTAATGGTTTTCCTACTCCTGTAGATAGATGTCTACAAAGCCTACTTACTCACGCAGAAGTGGCATTTAGCTAATCACAGGGAAAACAATAACAAACATTGCTAACACATGTAGTAAGTGAACATCTCTTTAACATGTAGGCCATGTTTCCATTCCTAAAAACTTCTTACCTGAAAGAATAGGGACATCCGTGTTCTGTGTGTTTTGGTTTTGTCTATGTATGTAAGCTGTATGGTTCAGCTTACATTGGACTAAACAGCAGATATTCTTCCAGCTATTTCCTGGTTTGGTTTACTTCTGTTTATATGAAGGCTTAAGGAACACAATTTTTAAGGGAAGTATTTAACAATTTGTTTTGTACTATTTCTCAAGATGAAGCAATGCCCATTTATCTCCACAAAAACCATGTGAACTAAAAGCAAACACTAATCAGAGCATGCAGCCATACCTTTTCTGCAGAAGAACAGGTCAGTACAAATGTTGAGAACACTGGTAGTGGATACTTGGTTTGGGGGTCCCAGCACTCAATAGTAGCTCCCATAGGAAGGCAGAAGAGAGGTACAGATTCTGACAATGGGAATGACTCATAGTTCTCTTGAGGATATCTGAAAATTAAGCCTTCAGAAGGGGAGAAGGAAAAGTAAGCACATTTGCTCTGCAGGCCTAAATAATGTAAGCAATGTATTTTCCATGATACACAGCAAAGTCTGTTGGTAATCTGGACTTTATAACTGAAGAAATACATCTACAAAAGAAGAAAGTGTCTCATTTGAGAGTACGACTAAGCCATCCAAGTAACAATCATTTAAAAATTGTTCATGAATACTAAAGCACTTCCTTCTCGTAACTGCTCAAAACCCAGTACGTAGTAAAAAATAATTAGTGAAGATTTTTACTTTAAACCAGTTGGGAATTAGCTGTACTATCTAAATATGCCATGGGAATTAATTTAATTTGAAAAGGAAATTCCTATGAAGAAAGTGATCATTTATCCACCATAAAAACAGCAGCAATACCTCAACTGAAAATAAGATGACCTGGCTGACTCTCCACATTTTCTGCTAATCAGTCAATATGTTCAATTTAAACAAATTATTTATTCAGTTTTCAGAAATATATCTAACTCATGCTGGTAGAAAATAAGCACAGTGGTTTACTATTGCTGTTCATCTAGTTTATTTTATGGTACACTGACTTCGTTATCTAAGCTTTCCACTTCTACTTGGTAGTTTACACCTTTCAAAGAAATTTGGTGCACTTAGTGATTAGTAGAAACTTTAAAGTTTTTTTGGACTTCTTCAGATAAAAAAATAATAATCTGTTAGCAGTACATTAAAAAAAAACAAACTTAAAAAAGCCAGACTTCAGAAAATACTTCTTGTCACTTACTGTTAAAATATTTTTCACTCTCCTCAAACAAGAAACAAGTGAATAGTTGAGAAACTGAAGGGAAGAAACATATTTAACTTTCAAACTAAATGAAAAATCACACACACAGAATCACAGAACTTTAGGGGTTAGAAGGGACCTCGAAAGATCATCTAGTCCAACCCCCCTGCTAGGGCAGGATTTTCTCATTGTTCTTTAAAGCACATCACAAAGTAAAATGTTGCATTAGATGTGAGACATAAAAGCAAAACGGAATTTTTAATTACTCCTTCTCCATCATCACCAAATACAAGAAATATGAAGTCTTTTGTTACACCTGAAATGCTTGTCAGGCTTTCTACTAAAGCTCCTAAGCTACCAAACCTATCATGAGAACTAAATTAATACAGAAAAATGCTATTTCTATTAAGGTGCTCATTTTTTCCCCCTGCTCCCTGGGAAAAATTGAAGAGAGGAAAGAGACATTATAGGAGTTGAATTCAAATGGCAAGGTCAAGGAATAGAATTCTGATAGACAGCACTTAAATGTTCAGAATTATTATTTGATTCCAACAAGGCATTTGAATCCTTCTGTTACAGTGTTTAGACAGTCTGCTACTGAAGTTACTTACCAGCTTTATATGCTAAAGAGTTAGAAGCTGGCACAGACTTCTTATAACAAAGGTATACACTGGAACCCCACTGGAAGACAAGAAGTTTCATTTTAGAAGCAGAAAAGAGAACAACAAGCAGCAGAGAAATTCAGGTATAAGCATTTGAATACACTCTGACTTACAAACAAAGCAGACATTTAAACAAAAAGTGCTACAGAATAAAATTACTGGTTGGCTGCTGAGTACACGTAAATCATGAAATCAAGAATTCACCCTTCTCCCATTTCTTGGTGATCACAAGACTTAGATAAAACAGTAACTGCACTACATTACTCTTTGACTTGTTCCAGATCATTCACAGATTCACATTTTCCTGGTTGTTTAAAAGGAGACTCTTATGGGAACCTCTTTAGTGGAAGTGAAATCACTTGAAGCTTTTATCTTACTTCCATAAACTGTTTATTTACATAGTGTTATTGCCATTTGTCTAAATACACTCTATGATTCAAAAAAACCCAACAACTTGCTCCAGCCTGGGTAAACTAAATGCAAAACAGACTAAATAAAAGTGAACTGATTGAAAAAAAATACACGAAGAAACTATAAGCAGTAATTACCATTCTTACATCTCTTAGTAACATAGGCATTATTAATAATCAAGAAAAATGCATTTGTGATTCATCCTGAGTGTCAGCATCACCAAGATGGGGAAGGGTAATTAAAAAAACCCAACAAAACACACTGTCACACTACTAGCATCTAGTCATGAATATGCAAACTCAAGTAGTGAGAAATCAGTATGAAAAAGGAAATTAGAGCAACAAAACCTACAAAGTCTCACTCACAGTTTATGGAATGAAAGAATTATCATGTAGTGACAGAACACAATTACAACAGTGCTAAGAAGAGTTCAAAGAGCTACTCTTTTGGGTTGGTTTGTTGGGTTTGGAAAAAACCAAAACTACATACCATACCACAATTTAAATTCTTATCAACTTTGCAGAATGTATGAGGAGGGGTTTCTCCTTTGCTGGTAACAATAACACAGATATCCGTCACTGCCAATGAATTCTGAGGTCGTACTGGAGGAGCCCTACGATATGTGATAAAGATCCGCTGAGAAGAGGCTGAACTGTTGTTAACGTTAGCGCAACGACCATAAGGAGTAGCTTGAACCACCTCGCAGCCTGAAATGATCCGTTCCTTTCCTTCATATAGAACTCTAGAGACAGGAAGAGAACAAAATTTTATGCACATTCAAATATATATGAAGTTACCCGGACAAATTCACAGAAATTGTCCATCCATTGGCACCCTATGTCATGACTGCAATGTTCTAGTACGCATATTACATATTGTCTTTCACCATGAAAGATTTGAGGCAAAGAAACTGTTCAGAAATATTACAGTACTATAAGAAATCTCTGTGGGAACAAATCAGTTGTGGAAAGCAAAATCAAGCCACATTGAAAAGGACTGAGTTATAGGATTAGCAGGAATGCTGCACTATCAATGAAAGTTGAAATATAAAGGAAGCTTTAAACTGCTTGCACACATGATATTTGATAATTTCTTAGAAATTATTTCCGTCACTAAAATCTCTGCAAAGTCATTTCAAGCTTGCCTTGTTTTTTTTAAGGAAAAAAGTACACAGTATTGAAATTACTTGTAAATTAAGTTATCTTCTGGAAGAACATATATTTTACTCTTTTTATTGGGTTACCTACTTCATAAGACTGAAAAAACCCCAAATAAACAACCCACAAACAAACAAACAAACAGACCAAATCAAACCAAAACCAAGAACGGCAGCAGCTCTCAGGCCACCTTCATTATGCATGAAGAGTTTACATGAGCTCTTCTTATCATTTCCTTACACTACTCAGAAGAGAATATTAACATGTATTTTAAATGAAGTCCAAGTATTTAAAGTTATTTCAGAAACATTTTTCAACTAATAGTTTTTCACTGGGAAAACCATACAATTCAGACAATTCCAGAATCACAGAATCACAGAAACATTACGGTTGGAAAGGAGCCTCAAGATCATCTAGTCCAACCGATAGCCCTACACTACTCTTATCCCTAAATCATCCCCTGAAGAAACACATCTATCCTCTTCTTAAAAACCTCCAGGGATGGTGACTCCACCACCTCCCTGGGCAGCCTATTGCAACATCTCACCACTCTTTCAGTAAAGAAATTCTTCCTAATATCCAATATAAACCTACCCTGGCACAACTGCAGTTCCATTTAATAAGTGTAAAGTATTCTTAGAAAAATACTTAAGACTGAAGAATTTCTCAGTTGTGTGAGTACTTGTAAGAGGTAAGAGGCTGACCAGCACTGAAAATTGTAACAGGGTGGTCACGTCCTAACTAAAATAAAAATAAAATGAAAGCAACTCTCACCCCTACATATATACCATCAGAAGTAGTACTAAAACCACACCATTTCCTGACCTCATGCATAGCATTTAAGAAAACAAGCACATAGAAGAAAACCATTAGTCATGGATGACCCAAATTAAACAATGATTTTAATGATACAGGAATATCATTCAGAAGTTACAAAAGTTACAAAGTCCTCACTGAGAGACTACGTTTACTCCTACTTGTTTCAACTTCCCAGTGTCTGCTTTTGGTTAATTAGTACTGATCAAGGTTAAGCCTTACTTCCTGCTTCTAAAAGCTTATACTTTGGCCTGAATTCTAGCTACACCTTATTTGCTACATAATGCTATCAACTTCAGTAAAAGTTTCATTTCAAGCAAAATGTAACCTACAGTTTCCTCTAGATATTAGGTCATTTCTGTGTAATAAAGATGAAGAAAAAATATCTCTTCATAAGGTTGTTTCACACTGTAAAGAGAAGTTCTCCCACAACCAGTATTAGTTATCTAAAGGTATACTTTGATACATCAGATAACAGAATTCACAAAACTTAAACACTACCTTCTAGAAAATGTTGAATTAAAAACCTTAAATCATAGAAAACCCTGCTCCTCAAAAACCGTTCAAAATAGGTAGACTGTTGCAAACAGTATTGTGTGGGACTGCTCTCCACCTTGACCTCTCCTGTATGTCCAATCACATCTCTGCCTCCCAAACTCCTTAGGTAAAATGACTCCCTTCATCATAACTCTTCCTATCTCGAGAAGGCAGTACACAAGTATTCAATAAAAAAGGAACTAAAATACACATACTATGCAGTAGGAGAGTCAAAGGAGAATGACTTACCTTTTATTTTTACTGCCACCACTATTATTAACTGTCTAAAAATACAAGTGACTTGTTTCATCCTTATTATCTTAAGCTGTTCCAAACACTCAACTGCAGCTGTCACACTGGTGGTATTTAATGAACAATGGAAGATGCTGGCTGTTAAGAAAATCTTCCAGTTTCTATTAGGCTTCTTGAAATTTGAGTTCACTTTCATTTCTGAAATACATCTCTAGTAAAGAAAAACATTTGTTCAGTTGATACTCTGCAGATATTTTCAGGAACCAGGTATGCAGAATTAAATGGGTCCTTGGTAGAGAACCACTAACCAAACTAAATAAATCAGCATTTCTTTACTTACATAAGGTAAGTTACCTAACTTTTGCATTGCTCAGTAATAAAAAAATCTCTGCTTCAGACAAGAAATGTTATATTCTTTCCTTGGTGCCTTCTACGAACTGCAAAACCACTTACACATAAAAATGATCTTTTCTGTCAGGTTTTCTCCCACTTAAGAAACAAGTGGTAGGGGGCTCCCATGTTCTTAAATATAAAACAAAAAGAGGCCAGATCTTGTTTCAAAATATCACTGCACCTAAACCAAAACAAATTTCAAATCTCAGTTCTTGTCTGTTTCTGGAACGCAAGCACTAATATGGCTAGGAAAGGAACAGAATTACTAGTAGAACACACATGTAAGCTTAAGATACTAAATTTTACAGCTATATGTAGGAAAAGGGCCTTGAAGATATCTTACCCTAGGATCAAATCCTTATTCTTCCAACTAAAAATAGCCACAGCACTTAACAACATGCAGAGGCACAGGCCACAGCATGCAAGTGAGCACCTGCACTGGGAAGTCACTCTAGCAGTTTACAGACACCACAACTTAACCAGCAGAATAACAGGAAGGAAAGAGAATGGAAGGCACAGAAACACAGAACACAAGGACAACGTCAGAGAATCTGTAGAGTGTATTCCCATCTCCCCCTTCCTCCAAACAGCATTTGTTTAACTAGTTTCCCTTAAAGTAGCCCCAAAAAAACACACACACACACATACATGAACGCAAACATTTATCAAGAATCATCTGAATGCTTTTACTACAAGACAGTTGAACTTCAGAAATATATACGTATTAACAATCTTGACACAAGACTACAGATTTGACCCTTTCAAGGGATCACTCAGCATGTTTGCTGACTTAATGGATATTTAAGGCTCAAAGATGAAGTATTATTTCACACTGTTCTTTAGTTTAGAAAGTAGAGAAGAGTAAAAAGTAGCCTTTAAACTATACATACAATCTCTTACACAAACTCTCATTCTCATTTGAAAAAACTGAAATTCACAATTAAAAAAATTTTAAAAAATACAAAGAAAAAATAAAAAGCTTTCTCTAACCACCTCCTGTGCATAACTGCAAAACAGCAGGAACAGCAGGGGGAAAACATTCGTGTGCATGATTGCTCAGAGACAAAAGGCTGCCATGATTTGTTAGGTGTGACGCCCTAAATAGATTTGTGTAAAACAAAATACAGAATAAAAACTACTTGCCAAATACCACAGTTTTCCATCAACATTTTTTTAAAAAGTGTCTCTCTTAGGGAAGCCCTTAGTCAGCCAATGATTTGCCTATTTTGCTTATTGGGTATTTCCTATGAAATCTACCCAAGCATTCAAGTTCTAAAGTTGTGGGAGACGTAACAATAAACGTGTGCTAGCAGAATCGCTTCCATAAAAACACACATTGAAGACTGACGGTTTAGGAGTCCCTTTGAGGGATCACTCCCTTCAGAAATTCTTCCTTCTACTAAAACTTACTGTATTTTGATATATTCAAATAATTTCGTTCAGGAATTCTACACAGGCAAATCCTACCATATTAGTTAATCTCACCTTGCAGTGTCAGCCACACATATGGGAAATGACTGTTTTAAAAATCAGGTTTGCAGCATATTATTAGAATATAGCTTAGATTATCAACATGAAAAGGAGTTAAAATATACCAGGTTAACTACGCAACTTCAATCATAATCCTTAGAGCAGAGATCTTTCCATATTAACTAATTTCATTACTTAGATTTCATTATCAGTTTATTCCCGACTGGAAGATTAGCTGGCACTCAAACTGTAGGTCAAAAGCAGGGTATTGTGTTTGAGTGGTTACACTTACAGAAATTAACTAAACTTATTGTATCCTACATAGATTCATGTTTCTTACTCTACTATTTAACAACTAAATAAGGGACACCATGCTTCTTATTTTTCCATCACTGTAACAGTTCTTCCTACCTACATTCCGTTTTCTCTCATTACTTCCCCATTAACTCTACAATGTCCTTATCCAAATCAAAGAAGTAGAAGTGGGAATCCTGCTCTGGCAGGGGGGTTGGACTAGACGATCTTTCGAGGTCCCTTGTAACTCCTAACATACTGTGATACTGTGAAGTGCTATATTGAGCAATTTAGACAATACAGTTTCTATTTTCATTACCTATGAACAGTAAGATTTGATCATTATTGAAGGAAAATATGAACTGTAATAAAAATCTCACCCGATGTCAGTAAGAGGTGGTTTGTCCCGGCCTCTCTTGTAGCAAAGAAAAAGTTCAGGACTCTTCAGACTTCCATAGTTTAAATTGGCTTGAAGGGCTGTAGGGGTGGCTTCCACACAGGTGTATCCCTCTGGGACTGTTTCACCAGCTGATTTAATTATCACAGCAATGTCGGTAATTGGAGCCTTTGGACCAGTTGACTTCGTTTCATGTCGGTTTATTTCTTGATCCAAGAGGGTTGCAGTATCTGTATCAGTGAGCCCTGCCACTACAAAATAGTCAGCCACTCGTGGACCCTTGTCTTCTATCATGGTTATGTCAGTACTTCCTGGGGAAAATAAAGAGACAGAAATCAAACACACCACTTTCATGCTAAACCTCTTCCCTCAACAAGTATGATGATTTAAAACCTTTAAAGAAATTTTTGCAAATAAAAAAATTCCTACATAAAGATTTCATTAAAATTTTAACAAAACACAAAACCAAAATTTGATTTCTGCTTCTCAAAAAGAGAGTATTACTGCTAATTTTATTTCAGTTCTAGGACCATAACAGTCATGTTTTAGGACAAGGAAGTTTAACTGAAATAAAGAACAACTCAAAGCTCCCAACACGGCAGATACACAGAAAATTGCTTGGCATCAGCTATTAGACCATTCAAGCTCTTTGCAGGCTATAAATTAATTTAGGTACTCCTAACTGAAAGCATCTATATTTTCTGCCATTGCTTAGTGAGTAGTTTGACTATGGAATCATGCTGCTTTTTTCATTGTTTTTGTTGGTTTTGAGACAGAATAATTCCAAGTATAGGCTCATTAGTTTATCTTCTGCACATTTCATCCACTGTTTCATAATCTGGACCTAACAGTGCAGTCTTGAGACATTCAGCTGGCAACTGTAACATCTGGAAGTCATTTACAAAAATCACACATCCAAACCCACATTGCATCAGCTGATCAGGCAGGACATATCACTGCTCAGCTGCACATTCCGGATTTGCAGATCTGGAAAAAGTTGCTCTCCCAACACCAGCCATGTCCACCAAGCCACAGTTTTAAGGTGGTGAAACACAAGTTTCTATTCAGAGCAAAACTAGCTGACAGACTATGCTCAGACATCAAAATTTCAAGTATTCAATCTCGTGAAATACCTGTATTTCTAAAAGTTGAGTGAGAAATATTTAAACAGTAGTTGACAAGCAACAAACCTGAACACCGTTGTACCCCTTCAGAGAGATAAGGACCACCTTCTTTTAGTCCCTTATATTTCCATCCCTGATATCTAGAAAGCTAACCAAAAATGGAAGTCTGGTTCTGATCTTTGAAAACAAGACTGTCACAGCTGCAAAGGTCCCATCTACCAAGGAACAGTCATCCATGGGTATTATCAAAGAGTAAATGCATGAAAACTGAAAGTTTCTTGTATTTATCAGTGCTAGACTGATAATTGCAGAAACACTGCCCTCTGCTAACAAAAAGGTGGTTTGGTGGAGACAGTCCCTGCAATCAGTATCCCCTCTTGTTCTTATCCTGCTCTTTCTTACTGAAATTACATTAAAAAGTTATCTTCCATCTTCACACTTTAAAAGATGTCTAAAACTTGTTATCAAAAGTGTTCTGTGTACTCAGATGAAGAAAAAAATCAGTTATTCATCCTGCATGTTTACTAAGAAATCTTTATATAAGATTATGCAACTTAGATGCCAACCACTATATTACAAGGTACTGTAACTAGAGATCAAACTAGGGAGGGGAAGGGAAGTAACTTCATGTAAATCTGTTCAAACCTGAAAGAAGAGGATATACACTTTTTAAAAGACTCTTCTGCAACATTTTTCCACAATGCTTTTCACATCATCACTTCAGTGTTCTCTAAATGCTCTAGTAGCTCTTGAAGAGTAATCCATAAACAGAGATCTTGTGAAGAGACACAAGAAGCGTCTGGCTCCCCTGAAAAGGGCAAAACCACGGGATAGCTACTCACATGACTGAGTTTTCATACCTAATATATATGGATGCCACATTAACAGGAACAGTAAAAGGTTTATTCAGTTTGTCAGGTGTTCACTGCCTAGGTCTCCTGAAGAACAAGAAAATCATGCCAAAGCCAGAGCTACTTGTGAAGCTTCTGAATCATTCTCAGTTACAGAACTTGCAACAGTTTACTCATTTTAATGTCATACACAACATGAAGTTAGTGATATAGCCCTTTACAGGTAAGCAAGTCAGTATGAAATGCAGAAGTAATGGCTTCAACTTAATTAATCTCATATAAATTGGTGCTTCTGTTAAACAGTGCCTCTACTGCCACTGTCCATTTCCACTCTCACTTTTGTCCCGAACTATAGTAATGAACTGGATCAAGGAACTGCTCTGGCAGAATGCTAACCTGGCAGAGACTGGTTAGTGTTCAACAAGAGCAATTCCCCACCAGCTCACTGTGTCAGCACAAAGGCAGTAGCAGTATACCCCTTTTAGCAGCAGCACTGTCTTGCACTGGATTAATCATAAAACTGTGAAGTCTATGATGTTTCAGTTTGCCTCTTAGATGCTGTCGAGGGTCAAGGCTGGGCTGACCACCAACCCAAGAAATAAGAATGGGTACGGAACACTCAAAAATACCGCCTTTGGATTGAGTCTAAAATTGACTGTATTAGGAGTTGAAACAATATTGTTTTCAGCCACTCTATTGTGATGCAAGCGGTTTGTTTTAACTTCCAATCCTCAAAGACTCTCAGAGAAAATTTTAAACTACACAAGCTGGAATTTGATTTGGGGCAATTTATCAGAACTCTAATCTTTCCCCACATTGGGTGCCAAAAGCTATGGAGGGTCGAGGCTGGGCCGACCACCAACCCCATGACAGATGCTCCCTGTTACTCCCTCCCCCCTGCAACAGGAAGGGAAAGGGGATAAAAGAGAGACACAGAGACTTGTGGATTGGAAAATAAAACTAAAACTACTTTAATTATAATAATAATGATAAATGAAATATACACAACTATGGACAGAACCCAATACCGAACCCAAACCCCCCTTGATGGTAACTACGTCACCACTGATACTGCGGCAGTAGGCCTCAACAGCAGATGAGTCAGGCTCAGGGGCTGGGTCCTGGTACTGGATGCAGGAACTTAGGGATCACTAAAGCGCAGGAGAAGAATCAAGAAAAAACCTAGCAACTGAGAACAACCTAGCAATCCAGCAAGGGGGAACTGACCCTCAGTTTATATATCGAATATGATGTATATGGGATGGAATACTTCAGTTGGTCAGTTTGGGGTCACCTGTCCTGTCTGCTCCTCCATGAAGGTACAGCCTTTACCCTGCACCCCCCAACATGAGACACAAGATTTAGCAATGACCTTGCTTTGCATACCAGTCCCTGGTAGTAAATCTAGACATTAGATCTCATTGCTGCTAGAAGCTGGCAGTGTCTGCAAAAATGCATTGTTAGTTTCAGAAAGTGCAGTTTCTTAGAGAAGCTTTAACTAAAATCACTGAAGAGAATTAGTTCTGTTCTAACCCAAACCAGGACAGATGCTTGGACTTGTTCACAATATTATAACAACAAATAAACTGCTCCCTGCTCTCCTTTAAAGAAATGGAAAGTCCTGAAACAGAAATACTTTTTGCAGTTGAAAATTACTGGCATAAATTACTGGCATAAGCTGCTAAAAATAGCAAAATGGGTGGCATCATATAAATGTTTTTACTAAAAAACAAACCTTTTTTCAATGATCCAGCCTTTTATTACCTGCTAAATGTTGACACAGCTCAATATTTTCTCTCAATGCAATAACATTAAAATCGTCACCTACATTTACTTTTAGCACACAGACTAGGAAAGAAAACAGCTAAGATAATGGCATAAAATGCCAAAAATCTCATCACAGTTTGTATTTTTAATCACAGCTGTAGTTCCTGGAATTGTGCTAATGTTATTCTCAAATGTTTTTTAAAGTGAAAATTTAGCTTTCCTGAGTAAACAGAGACAAAAAAATTTTAAAGCACCTGAAAAAATAAATACTAAGATTTGGAAGGTTAGAATGCAAATGAAGATAATCCATAATCAGTTTTTTACCAGTGGGGATCAATAAAACTGTAGCAGTTGCTTGCTAAGGATCTCATATCTATTAATAAATATTTTTCTCTTAGCTATGACTGTGTTTTACTTCAAAGAAACACTGTAGTATGTGGCAGGCAAAAGTCAGAACCACCAGACAATTCAGCTTAGAAACTTGGCATGCAACACTCGTATGTCAGCACATTTAGCAAGTTTTTCAAAATGTTCTGAGTATCTCAAAAAGCTCCCTTCCTTTTCCACAAGCATGAGAAGTAAGGTTTCAATTAAGCACTACCACTCAGCTCTACAAGAATTTATTCTCCAATTTCAGAAAGATTTAAAACAATAGGATCTCTCAAACGAGACCTTAAAGTAATAGCTCTTAATTAAGCTACGGTTATCTTCTTTGATGCAAGCTTTATAAACAAATAGACACTGGTGTATAAATCAGCAGATAGCCCCTAAAACAAACAGAAACATCAGAATTCAGTTAGTCCAAGGACACTTTTCCTTCTGGACTGCAGGGAAAAATAAACATGTGATTTGTGGGAGAGTAATACTAATCCACTGCCATTTTCCACTATGTTTTGTGATACCCCACGCAAGAGTAGAGTATGCACACCGCTTGTCTTAATACATAAGGGAACAAACATTCTTCTATGAGATACTCTATCGCAAGTTTTACCACAGCAACATTTCCCCACCATAATTTCGAGACATACTGTCCTCTGTTAGTTTTCTGTGAGTAGGTTTTTGTACATTGCAAGACTATAGGAAAGCTCAACATTTAGAAAATGTTGGGATTTTTATTGTAACATCCCATTCCCATGCAGGACAAACCACAAATATAAAAATTGGTACCTTAGTGTTGGATAATGAAAACACAAAATATATTGGAAAAACCCCAACATATAAATCCCATAAAAAAATTTTTTTAAAAGTCTACGAAGAGACTTCCATTTCAGTGAAATAAACTGGAAAAAAAAAAAAAAGATACTTGTGTTTTATGAACATACGCCATGCTGTTTGAGGAATTAAAAACCTCCAAGTCTATACAGGTCCATAAGGGCTATGGAGAGACTATTTCAGTGAAGTTACTTTTCCCATTCATTCACAGGCCACAACAGGAAAGCTTGCTAGGAGCTGTTCAGGAGCAAAATTATTTTTAAATAAAAGAAAAAAAAGTCTTCAGAATAAAAGACGTACTTTTAAAATTCCTACAATTTTCTAAAAGGAATTCCTACTCTAAGTAAGCAGATTTGTGGATGAGAAACAAAACCAGCCTGCAGAGGCATCATTTAAAGGCATTTAGTATAACTAAGTCAAAAGATCTGTTTAGCAAAAAACAATTCTTTTCACTTCTAAACACCAGAAATACAGCAAAGTGTTCTCCTCTCCCACAGTCCACTTAAAGTTGACCTCTCCAAACAGATAACAGTCTTTCTCACAACAACAATTTAATTTTACAATTCTTCCACATTGTTCTATCAAAAATATAGCAACTTAACTATTACCTTCATACAGGCCAAAACCCTTTTATAAGGAGAGATTTTATAGTGAAATTGCCTTGGAGAAAAGTTTTCCATTCTAAAGATCACTTCTATGAATTTTAAGCAATTATGAAAAAAACCCCTACATTATCAGAAATTGTTTCAGTTTGTTGACTGCTGTCTAAAACACCATTAGATTTTTTCTTTCAATATAGCTAGGCTGCAATTTCTTCTAATTACAGTTAGCTGATCCAGAACAAAAGAGCTGTTCTTGTAAAGATATAAAAACTTGTGAGAGCGTTACAAGCAGTAGCAATGAAGATGACAATTTAAGTACTGTATTTGTATTTTATTTCACAGCTATGTAACTTTGATGACATAGTTACAAACTCCTCAATTCCAAAATAGAGATCACTCATTTCTGAGTTCACTCAGTTCTCAGTCTTCATTTACAAAGACTGCCACAGACGAGGACCTCTAATCTTTAGACATAAAAAAAGTTTTCTTCTGCATTACCTGCAAAAGACAGTAAAAGGAGACTTCTCTAACACAGAATCACAGAATGGTAGGGGTTGGAAGGGACCTCTGCGGATAATATAGTCTAATCCCCCTGCTAAAGCAGGTTTGCCTAGACCACGTTACACAGGAATGTGTCCAGGTGGGTTTTGAAAGTCATCAGAGAAGATGCCACAACCTCTCTGGGGAGCTTCTTCCAGTACTCCGCACCTTCAAAGGAGTTTTTCCTTAAGTTTAAGTGGAACTTAAATTTGTGTCCATTGCTCCTTGTCCTATCATTGGGCACCACTGAGAAGAGATGGACATGCATCCTATAGATATTGATAAGCACTGATAAGATCCTCTCTGTCTTCTCCAAGCTACACAGCCCCAGGTGTCTCAGCCTTTCCTCGTAAGAGACATGCTCCAGTCACTTATCTCAGTAGCTCTTCACTTGACTCTCTGTAGTAGTTCCCTGTCTGTCTTGAACTGGGGAGCGCAGAAGTGGACACAATACTCCAGATGTGGCCTCACTAGGGCAGAATAGAGGGGGATAACCTCCTCCAACCTGCTTGCCATGCTCTTCTTAATGCACCCCAAGATAGCACTAGGATGGCCACAAGAGCACACTGCTGGCTCATAGTTAACTTGCTGGCCAGAAGGACTCCCAGGCCCTTCTCCACAGAGCTGCTTTCCAGCACATCAGTTCATAACTTGTACTGGTGCATGGAGTTACCCCTCCCCAGGTACAGGACTCTATCCTTGCCCCTGCTGAAATTCACAAACTTCCCTTTTGCCCAGCCCTCCAGCCTGTCCAGGTCTCACTGAATGGCAGTGCAGCCTGATGGTGTGTCAGCCACTCCTCCTAGTTTTGCATCATCAGCAAATTTGCTAAGAGTACAATCCATCCCTTCATTGATGTCATTGATGAATATTCGGAACAAAACTGGATGCAGTGCTTACCGCTGGGGAACATCGTAATTTGTGGAAATCTGCTTTAGCTACCTGTCACACTCTGTTTAATAGCAAACATTTATTTTAGCTTTGTTAGATCCACAACTGGTTTCCCAAAATTCATCCATTTGCGCTCATGAATGACATAATTTGCTTATCACTGCACTGGCTGTTTGTAGCCACATAACATTTGCTAAGAACTCTCTATAACATAAGTACAGTAAGGAGCACTTAATTTCTCAAATGTGGAATTGCAGGAAAGTTCTTGTCTGCTCATCTAAACCAAAGACACAGATTAAATTAGCATAAAATTAGTAAAATTAGCATGCTAAAATCTTAATAGTCTAGAAATTTTCATTTACTTTCTAATAGTATTAAATATCAAATTAATAAAAAATTATGAAATTATCAAAATATTTTTAGAAAGTCAGAGAGTACAACTTCAGCCTTTCAGTGTTTTATATGAAGATAGTATTCACTGAAAGAAAAATCTGTTCTGAAAAAGCGTATTTGAAATGGAAGATCCATTAACCCTGTAAACGTTTAGGCCACCTCCTTTAATTTTGAAAAAGGCTCTCGGAAATGACACCAGGAGAGTGATCTGGCAGGCAGTGTGTATATTTTGAAAGTTTTCAAGTATTTTAAAAAGCATTTTAAACACACTTTGGACATCAATATAACTAATATGCCAAATAATGTTGTGCAGAGCAGACCAAGCATCAGTTCAGAAATCTGCAACATAGGCAGGTAAGTCTAAGACACTACTGCAAGTATAGTCCTCTTTTTGGCCTATCAACATAACTTTTACAGCCATCTAATTTTCAGGACCAAACTGCTATTACTACAAGACGCTGTCCCAAAACCACATAGGCCTACCATGCTGAATCAGAGGAAACTGGGCATTTCTGAACCAATCTCTAATACACAGTTTATACCCACTCAAAAAAAAGCAGTGGAGAAAACAAAACATTGTCTTCCATTTTCCAGGAACTTTCAATCCTAGTAGAGATAAAAGGCCATTTTTACAGAAGAGCTGTTTATTAATTAAAGTCTTTCATTCCTAAAAAATCATGGCATGATTTATACTATCTACCTTTGAATCTGTTATAAAACAACAGAAGTCCAGAATTCTACGTACAGATCTGTCCTAATCTTAAAAAGAAGTGTTATGTTATCTTCTAAATTTAGATGGGAAAGCCAGTGTAAGTCTAGAAACAAATGGTACACGTAAATGCAGTTTCTGGCAAGTGGACGTAAAGAAAAGCAACCATAAGCTTTATAAAACTGCATACAGCAGCAACTAAGGGAAAGGTTTAGTCACAAAAGTCATTTGATAATTTACACACAAATGCCATACTTACACCTGACACAATTAAGGAGATGTTGTTCTTGGAAACCTGTGTGTATGCACTCACTTCATAATAAGAATAACCACCTGTAGAGTGAGTTCAGAGGTAGTTGTTTTTTAAGGCTTGTGTGCAAGCAAATCCTTAAGTAAACGTAAGTTGAAAGGAAAAAATGTTAAGAAGTGGCACAAATGCTAGTAACTGCACACAAAGAATAAAACAAATTCATGTCAAGATTGCGTGTGGATATCAAAGCTTTTTTTCAGTTCACTCCTAAGTGGACTGCTGATCTTGGATCTTCTTAAAAAAAAAATCAGCATAAGGCAAAAGAGGCCAACTAGCGTAACTTTAGAAGGATAGGCTGGCAAGGGGAGGTGGTGGAGTTGTTCTCTACATGAGAGAGCAACCGGAATGTATCGAGCTCTCCCTCAGGGACAATGAAGAGCAGGTTGAAAGCTTGTGGGTAAAGATTAAGGGGGACACTAGTATGGGAGACATTGTAGTGGGTGTTTACTACAGACCACCTGATCACGATAAGGAAGCTGATGAGGCCTTCTACAAACAGCTGGAAACAGCCTCACAATCACAGGCTCTGGTTGTCATGGGGGACTTCAATTACCCTGATATTTGCTGGGGGAGCTACACAGCCAGGCACACACAATCCAGTAGGTTCCTCCAGAGCATCGATGGTAACTTCCTAACACAGGTGGTGGAGGAGCTGACAAGGAGAGGAGTACCGCTGGACTTTGTGCTGACAGACAAAGAAGGACTGGTTGAGGATGGGAGGGTAGGGGGCACCCTTGGCTGTAGTGACCATGAGATGGTGGAGTTCAGAATAACAGGCAGTAGGCACAGGCTCACAAGCAGGATTGCTACCCTGGACTTTAGAAAGGCTAATTTTGGCCTCCTCAGGGAACTGCTTGCAAAAATCCTGTGGGATAGGGCTCTAGATGGCAAGAGGGCCCAGGCAAGCTGGCAAATATTCAAGCGCCACTTCCTCCAGGCTCAAGATCAATGCATCCCAATGAGTAAGAAATCAAGCCGGAGAGTTAGGAGACCTGCATGGCTGAGGAGGGAGCTACTGGATAAACTTACACAGAAGAAGGAAATATATAAAGCATGGAAGAAGGGGCAAGCCACTTTGGAAGAATACAGGGAGGTTGTCAGAAGATGCAGGGATGCGACAAGGAAAGCTAAAGCCTCCTTAGAACTTAAACTGGCGAGGGAGGTTAAGGACAACAGGAAAAGCTTTTTCAAGTATGTTGGAGGCAAAAGGAAGACTAGAGGGAATGTGGGCCCTCTGCTCAATGAAGTGGGTGCCCCAGTGACTGATGATGCAGAGAAGGCAGAGTTACTAAATGCCACCTTTGCCTCAGCCTTTGCTACTAAGGCCAGCCCCCAGGAGTCCCAGACCTTCGAGACTACAGAAGAAGTGTGGAGGAAGGAAGCTTTTACCTCCATCGAAGAGGCTTCGGTCAGAGATCAGTTGAGCAAACTGGACATCAACAAGTCCATGGGCCCAGATGGGATGGACCCGCGAGTGCTGAGGGGGATGGCAGAGGTCATTGCTAGGCCACTCCATAATATTCGAGAAGTCCTGGAGAACAGGAGAGGTGCATGAAGACTGGAGGAAGGCCTATGTCACTCCAGTCTTCAAAAAGGGCAAGAAGGAGGACCCGGGTAACTACAGGCCGGTCAGACTTACCTCCATCCCTGGAAAGGTCATAGAACAGCTTGTTTGCCACCATCTCAAAACACGTGGAAGAAAGGAGGCTTATCACGAGTAGACAACATGGATTCAGTAAGGGGAAGTCATGCTTGACTAATCTGATAGCCTTTTATGATGGCACAACCAGGTCGACAGATGAGGGGAGGGTGGTAGATGTGGTATTCTTTGACTTCAGCAAAGCTTTCGATACTGTGTCCCATGGTATCCTCTCAGCCAAGCTCAAGAAGTGCGGATTGGGTGATTGTGCAGTGAGGTGGACTGGGAACTGGCTAAAGGACAGAGCCCAGAGAGTTGTGGTCAGTGGAGCAGAGTCTAGCTGGAAGCCTGTGACTAGCTGTGTCCCCCAAGGGTTGGTGCTTTTCAACATATTCATTAATGACCTGGACAAAGACATAAGAGTGTACCCTCAGCAAGTTTGCTGATGATACAAAGCTGGGGGGAGTGGCTGACACACCAGAAGACTGTGTTGCCATCCAGCATGACCTGGACAGGATTGAGAGCTGGGCAGTGAGAAATTTAATGTGGTTCAACAAAAACAAGTGTAGGGTCCTGCATCTGGGGAAGAATAACCCTATGTATCAGTACAGGCTGGGGGCCGATCTATTGGAGAGCAGTTCTGGGGAGAAAGACCTAGGGGTTCTGGTGGACAGGAGGATGACCATGAGCCAGCAGTGTGCCCTGGAGGCAAGGAAGGCCAGTGGCATCTTGGGATGCATTAAGAAGAGCATGGCCAGCAGGTCAAGGGAGGTCATCCTCCCACTCTGCTCTGCACTGGTGAGGCCCTACCTGGAGTAGTGTCCAGTTCTGGGCTCCCCAGTTCAAGAAGGACAGGGAACCACTGGAAAGAGTCCAGCGCAGGGGCCCCAGGATGATCAAGGAAGTGGAGCATCTACTCTATGAGGACAGGCTGAGAGAGCTGGGTCTCTTTAGCCTGGAGGAGACTGAGGGGGGACCTCATAAATATCTACAAATAAGTTAAGGGCCAGTGTCAGGAAGAAGGAGCCAGGCTCTTCTCAATGTCATCCAATGTCACCCAATCAAGGGGCAATGGGAACAAGTTGGAGTATAGGAGGTTTAGTGTTAATATGAGACAGAATTTTTTCACAGTAAGGGTGACAGAACACTGGAACAGGCTGCCCAGGGGGGTTGTGGATTGTCTCCTACTCTGGAGACATTCAAGGCCTGCCTGGACTTGTTCCTGTGTAACCTTATCTAAGGTGTCCTGCTTTGGCAGGGGGATTGGACTTGACGATCTTTCTAGGTCCCTTCCAACCCCTAACATTCTATGATTCTATGAAAAATCCAGTTGGTCTTAAATGTCTCTTATTTTGTCATCTCTGAGCACTCCGCCACTTGCAAAAAAACCCCCACTACATACTATACATAAAACTGAATGCAAAATGCTACTATATTAAAAATAAACATGAGAAGAAAAGTCTACAAAATAGTTGAACTTTGTTTATAAAAAATCTCACCTTAAACAAGTATTCACTAATGAAATCAGATCAGTAAAAGCCTAACATTGGAAAGATGGCAGTCAGTTTTACAGACAAAACACAATCTTCCTGCAACTGAAGAAACATACATTGTTGTAAGTAGCAGTGAAGTAATACAATGCTTCCCTGAAAAGCAGATGGGCTTTTTTATGATACTTTGCAAATTGACCCTAAATCACAAATAAAAAGGAAGCCATAAAGAGCTATTTAATTCTATTTTCAATTTAATCAAAGTACACAAATCTATTTAGCTGAAAATACTGGTAAACTAACCATCAAAGAACTGAAATTAGGTATTTTTGCAAGTGATTTATAGCTGTCAAGGGTTGAGGTTGGGCCAATCACCAACCCAATGACAGATGCTCCCTATGACCCCATCTTTCCCCCCACAGGAAGGGAAAGGGGATAAGAGAGAAAGAGAGACTTGTGGACTGGAAACTAAAACTACTTTAGTAATAATGATAAATGATACATATAGATATATATATATAAACATGTACAAAACACAATACCGAACCTAAACCCTCCTCGATGGTAACTATGCCACCGCTGATACTGTGGCAGAAGGCCTCAGCAGCAGATGGGAGCCAGGCTCAGGGGCTAGATCCTCGTACTGGATGCAAGAACTTATGAATCAGATCAAGGGCAGAACAGAGTTCTCCTCAGATGCTGACCGTTGAAGCGCAAGAGAAGAAGAGAGAGCAAGAGCCAAAGCAAAAGCTAGCAATGGGGAACTGACCCCCAGTTTATATATCAAATAAGACATATGTATATGGAATGGAATACTTAGTTGGTCATTTTAGTGTCATCTGTCCTGTTCACTCCTCCCTGAAGGTACAGCCTTTACCCTGCACCCCCAACATGAGACACCAGATTTAGCAGTGACCTTGCTTTGCATACCAATCCCTCGTAGTAAATCTAAACATTAGGCCTTATTGCTGCTAGAAGCAGGCAGTGTCTGGGAAAAATGCATTGTTAGTTTCAGAAAGTGCAGTTTCTCAAAGATGCTTTAACGGAAAAGTAAAATCACTGAACAGAGTTAGTTCTGTTCTAACCCAAACCAGGACAATGGCTAACACATTTCTTTGTGATTTATTAAACTCACTTGTATCCTCTTTCAGATACTGACACTGCCCAAACCTATAATGTGTGGAAACTACTACTTATGAACTACTTTCCTGCGTGGATGCCATGTTAACAGGCTAGGCTTTAATGCCACAGTGGAAGCTTACAGCATGCATACACAGATGACTGAAGAACTTTTAAGTTAGCATACCTTCTTTGAAACTATTTTCGTAACCAGACTGCAAGGAAATAAGTTTTTTTCCAAACTGAAGTATAATTTAATCAGTTTTTGTGCACTGTAACTGAAACATCTGTTTCATAAACAGTCTGTACAGTTAAGATTTTTAAGCAAGGTAGATGTTAAATACAACTCAGGACACTGTTTTTTTCCCAACCTATTTTAAAAGACAAAGACTCTACTGGATTGACACAAGACAAGGTTGCAGAAACTGCAACACTTGGAAAATTTACTGGCTATAGCCTAAGTAAGAGAGAAGCATTACTATGCTTTTCAATCACAGCACCGCGCAAAACCTCACAGACAACACAAGCACTACCACAGGCACCTCACTCCCAAGTGCAGAACTTAATAAGATATATGACCAAGTCTTTCTACATGCAACTTCT
Source organism: Galbula dea (assembly GCA_013399015.1). NCBI lineage: Eukaryota > Metazoa > Chordata > Aves > Piciformes > Galbulidae > Galbula > Galbula dea. The sequence continues at coordinate 93,510 of VWZX01001061.1, read as the reverse complement.
TCATTATTTCCAATTAACTAATTAGAAGAAAGAAAGGGGAGGAAAAGTTTGTTCACCTTTCTGAAAATACAGAAAGAAATTTTCCTTGCTGTGGTAGAGAAGGGAGAGATCTGATTCTTTATTCACACAGACCATTCTTTTATCTTGTGCTAAGATTCAATAACATTGCTGGTAAAGGCATGGGAAAAACCATTTGTTTCCCTTTGTACCTAAGAACCTCCATTGATGCATGTTAAATCTTGATTTTGTATCACAACAACCAGTGCAGAATTTCTTTCAATGAGTAACTCTGGAAATGTCCCCAATTCACATTAAAAGCATTTTGTAACATGTATACACATGTTAAAATAAGTAACCAGCAAGACAGCACACTTCTTGAAACAAAGCAGTATCAAATATTCATTAAAACTGAAAATGGGTATTAAAATTATTTTGTAAATGCCTTTGAAGACATGTTTGAAAAAGCTAAATTACTGTAATGCATAGCAAAGGGATACACCTATGCTGCATTAAGCCTTCACTTTTCCCCTCCTTTCTGTACACATTTCAAATACCAGAATCAGAGAAGTTTGGGCTGGAAGGGACATTTAAAAATCATTTAGTCCAGCCCACCTGTCATGGGGAGGGATATCTTCAATTAGATCAGATTGTTCAAAGCCCCACCTACCTTGACTTTGAACAGTTCCAGAGATAGGAACTATTCTATTCTATAGGGCAACCTATTCCACTGTCTCACCACCCTCACCATAATAAATATCTTCCTTATATCCAATCTAAACCTACTGTGGCATTATTACCTCATTTGCTGTGTGAAAGAAATGCAGGCTGATTTAGTGTGCTTCATGAGAAGCACCTACCAGTTTAAGATTGTTGCCCTGTCGCTACAGGCCTGGGTAAAAAAAAAATTTTAGGTAGTATTTCACAACAGTGGTAAACAAAAAGGCATGATAAACTTGGCGTGAAGACACTGATAACACTGATTAAAAAGGATTATTATTTTGCAGAAACAAGTAACCTTAAGTAAGAACAACAGAGTTTAGTCACTTAGGACAAGAGAAGGTTAAGTCCTGAAGGCCTGAACTTAGCAAGTCTGACCAACACTGAGGATTTGGATACTAAAAACAGTTTTGTCTCTAGGACTGTTTATACAAATCAAATCTAAATACAAATGCTAAAGAACTGAAACTTCTGTTGGATATAAAGGTTAGTACTACTACTACATACACTGTTTTTTAAAACTTCACATTAGTGGAAATGTATCAACAGTAGTGCTTTCTTCAGGTTTTTGTTGTTGGTTTTCTGGCAGTTTTGTATTTGTTCTTGTTCTTTTAAAACTATTTCCTACTTGCATCCTACAGACACAGAATGAACACAGTGAAGGTGGTTCTCAATGTTAACTGTATTCAATAACAGAATAATAGAATGATCCCTTATGTCCTAATTGCCTCAGATTTTGTCTTTGTTTAACTGGATTTCAAGACATGGAACCTAATAGTTGAAGTCACTTTGAAAAACAATGAGCAACACAATCATGGACTATACCTAGCAACAGAAACTTCAGGCTGTTTTTTTAAAATACAAAATACAGATACAATTCTAGCACGCATATATACACAAAGGCTTAAATAGAAGCAGCATATATAGAAGACAGAATAAATAAATAATAGAAGACAGTCATCAATATTACCATTTAACAATCAGAACATAATGGATTATACACAAAGGGTTCCCAAAGAGCTTGCACTCCAGCTGCTTGTCCATTCCAATGTATCTTCATTATTCCTTCTCACATCACTATGCTTGCCCATACTATAGCCACTTTTAAGCAGGCCCATTTCTAGTCAGGTAAGTATTCAATTCCGGTTTATGCATTTCAGTTCGACAAATGTGGAGAAACAGAGGAGAAATGAGAGCTTGCACATGTATTACAGAAGATTTAGTATTACTACAGAATGGAACATCATAAACTATTCAACAACATTAAATGAGTTCAGATGAACCAAGGAGGTTATCACTTAAGATGTCACTAGCAACATACAGGGAAGTTACGTGACCATGTCTACATATGAGTGCCACAAAACACATTTCACTACGTGTAAGAATATACCACAAATATGTATTTACATATATACACATCATAACAGAAGACAAGGTAAGACAATATGACTTCAAGCACGCCATTAGCACTGAACAGGACTAAAAGAGAACACAGGTAGTGGACAAATTATTAGCCACAGGCAGACAGTAACAAGAGAAAGAATTCCTAGACGTGCATTTAAAGACTCATTTTTTGAAATGTGTATCGCATTGTCATAAATTATGAAATGAAGTCAATTACAGTAACTTCATAGACATACAATGCCCACCTTCTACTTGTCTTAACACAACCAGCCGTGGAACAACACTGGTTGGATGTCACTTATGACTGAGTCTGAACGTGCACATATGCAAACACAGGACCATTCCTTTGTAGCAGTTTTCAAGTAAACATTTGAAAAAGTAATGGTTGCACAACTGAAACAGGTTACTAGCTACAAGCTGATTCTCTTACAAAGTTCTATAACATTGTGAAAAATAAATGGAAGGACAAGATGAAAAATAAAAGGCTTGCCAATTACATTTGATGAAGTACTCCTATAGGACGGCTTTTATCAGTTATTTAAACTTCATCCAGAAAACAATGATGAAGGGCTGGTACTGCAAATAATCTGAAACAGCTTTTTGTGTCAGACAGCTAAAACGTTGCAAATTTACACACATTCCAATAAAAATAAGTTGACTCTGTACTAGTTGTTTGTGTGCCAGACTGTTTTCTGACAACACCCCAACACAAAAATCAGCTTGGTGGGTCAGTTTTCCAAAAGCCTTCTAAATAGATCACGGCACTGCAGTAGGAAAGGAGCAGAAACACCACATCAAACCACCCCAGGTAAGAAACTCCTATGAAGGCTAAGACACTAAGCCTAGAAACAATCTGTTATGAAACAGTTGTCTTCTTTTCCTTACCTGTACAAAAAACAGTTCTCAGAGCACCGAGGTTCTGCAAACTGTGAATGTTTGAGAACAAAAATCACAAAGATATCCATAATTTTTTAAAACTTGACTAAGATAGATACTTGGTGTATCTCTTTGGGGATTTGTTACTGACATTTTCATGAGACCCACTAACAAATATATTGTTCATATAATGGGAAACAGGTACGTATAGTCTTACAACATAGTTTTCCTTTTCAAGTTCAAACCATGGGCACTGAAATGATGCAATAGTGTACTTCACATAAAGAAAGGGTGATGAGGACATGAACTGACTTTCACAAATCCAGTATTGAAATAAAAGATAATCACATAGCAAAAATTCTCTAGTTTTGTAAGGCACATACATTTTGCCACTCAAGCATCAATTTTGTAACTGAAGTCTTGTAGCTTTTCAGATTTGTTTTAGAATCAAATGAAGAACACTTTAAAATAATTTTTCCCTTAAACAAAATATTGTTCTCCATCTGGAATTTTCTTTGTGTTTTCTATTTTCCTCTCCTGTACGCAATTCCCTGGATTGCTGAAGCAAAAACTATCAAAGTATGGAGGAAAACTAGTCACAAGATTTTTCAGCTTTATATTCAATAAATCAGAATTATTCAGAAAAAACACAAAAGCAAACTAGTAACAATCTAAGATTCTGGTTTAGAAAGCAGAGCTGTGCTTCTTATCTGCTTTTTTTTCTGATTGTCAGCAAAAACACTGAAACCATAACACAGTGGCACCATTATGCTATGATAATAAATGCCTGTATCAAACAAAGCCTTCAGAAGCAAAGTTTCACTATAGCAATTTGAACGGCTAGTTATGAATTATAAATGACTGAAAATATCACTAGGTTAACAACCCTTGTGATCCAAGACGATTAGGAGTATGAAAATGCCCCTCAGAATACTAAGTGGAGGAAAAAAGAAAAAAAACAAAAACCGCTCAACAGTTCAACTATTCTACATTAATTTCAAGTTGTGCAGTGATACAAAAATTTGAGCAGTTACAGACATATAAGGCCAAAAACCAAATCTCCCTTGTGACTAGTGACAGGACTAGAGGGAATGGGCTCAAGCTGTGCCAGGGCAGGTTTAGATTACATATTAGGAAAAATTTCTTCATTGAAAGAGTGGTGAGGTATTGGAATAGGCTGCCCAGGGAGGTGGTGGAGTCACCATCCCTGGAGGTTTTTAAGAAGCGGATAGATGTGTTTCTTCAGGGGATGGTTTAGGGATAAGAGAAGTGTAGGGCTATCGGTTGGACTAGATGATCTTGAGGGTCCTTTCCAACGGTAACAATTCTAAGATTCTATGAAGTTCTGAAGTGACCTACGCAGTCTAGAGTAGAAGTAGCTAATCAACAAAGGCAAGTTTGGTACCAGTAAATTGAGTTCTATTTGCTAAGGACAGAAAACAGAAATGGAAAAGATGTGCAAAGGAAAGAATGATAATCAGCAAGCAGAGCAGTAACACTTATTTAATAAACCAGTTTAATCTTCTTTCATCAGTGTTGTACCAAAAATATCCTTTCATACAATAGAAGATGGCAACTACTCCAGAGGCTGCAAAGAAAGGAGTCCAAGAGAGAAAATTAAATAATAATTAGCTCTCAAAGGAAGGAAGGTACTTTATAAAATGCACTTACTACCCCCATTGGAAGCTTTAAAGGTTAGTGATGCTCAGTATTATGTAATGAGTGAAACATCTGCAACTCTGGGAACATTCTTTGTTAGAGAACTCTTTCTGTAACTGGAAACGCCACTGGAACAAAGCCAAATATAGTAGCCTGAAAGAAAAATAAAAGAGTGAAGAAAAAGTAAAGAGACCACAGTTGGATGGTTAAGTGCCTTCTTGATGCCCAAATCTTCTAGGTTGCTTTTAATAGTATTCTGGTTCCCTTTTTTGATTTGAGTGAGGCTGGACTATCTTTTGGGTTTAGAGAACCAAAGGAGAGAGGATGTACTGTTTCAAATCCACCCAGGAGGTTACTCAAAGTAAGCTGTAAGAGTTTGAGATATTCTCTTTTCTGTTGCTCTTACTAAGCATTGAAATAGGTAAGTATTAGCATTGAAATTATTCTTCCAGGATCTCCAGTGTTAGCTGCCTACAATATCATCAGCCATATGCCACTTGAAATTATTTCCTAAGGGCTCCACAAATCCAGAGTGGAAAACCCATTCACTGATTTTGAGGAACATGATTTTCCTCATTTTTACTTTTTTTGGGGAAAAAAACCCCGAAAAAACACTGCAGGAAGCGGTCATTCTTCTCTGTAGTCTCTTCACTGATAGCTTTAACACATCAAATACAGGCTGCTTCATCGAAAATTTTAGAGTACCACAGCCAACCCCCACCCCACAGAACACCTTTCCTGGCTATCAATATAACTCCCATTTCTGATAACTCCCATTTCTGATTAGCCTATGAGACCAGCCTCAAATCACCAGTTTCATGTCAGCATTTTCATTCTTTCTCAGCTGCTTTTCAAGCTTGGCAGGAGCTTATTAACACTTCAAAAGTCTGCCTTTTAATCCTCTTGCCAACTCCTCATTAAGAAACCCTCTCCTGCCAAGATAGCTTAAAGAAGTCCAAACCACATGCTTGACAGCAGTTATAATATTCATGCTTTTTGTCTTTTGCTGCAGCAGTGACTATCTTAGAGGAGGAACTGTCTTCTTGTTCTTTATGCTACAGCAGGCACACCATGATATTGATTTCCTCATGGCACAGTTCTGGCATGAGGGTTTACATTAGCAAATCTGCAGCAAATGCTGAAATCTAGGCCACCAAGTAACCTCTCTACTTCACTCACTTTACAGGTCACCTCAAAATGAAGTTACTACAAACACAAATCATGCATAAAAACTTAGGTAGCAGTATGGTACCTGAAAACTTAAGCCCTGAATTTTCAGAAGTTTTTTCTGTGTTTTTTTTAGCAAAACTTTCTAAACCAAAGTTCTTTGCTTAGTATCCAAGCTACTCTTCCTATTCCTAGATAAAGGCCAAGAGAAATAGCAATCAAAGAAAGTGCAGTGATGACTGCTTCCCATGCCTCTTCTAAATTTATTTTAAAGAATATTCACAAGAGGACCCATGCAACCACACTCCAGTCCAGTCACAACTCATAAAGCCAGAATAAAATGGACTAAAACCCACTTAAAGGATAGTGAAGCTGTTTTATTACTAGAAGTACAGAAATGGAAAAGCATTTGCAAATCAAAGTCATCAAGTGGACTGTGTATCTGCAAAAGTATAAATATAAAGTGATTCAAACTCTTCATTATGGCTGCAACTCTTGTTCCAGAATAAACATAAAAATATTGCTTAAATTTGTATTGACAAAGTTAATTTTTACCCACAGACAAGACTATTTTGTCATTCTGTGGAAAATCTGACATGTATTTTCTTGTTTCTTTTGTGTTAAAATTTTCCGTCACTTCTGAGACAACCAGAGTTTTACACAGATATTCATCACAAACCAAAGAAATCTTTTTTCCCCTCTAAGTTTTGCAATCCTAAAAGCCATGGTTTTCAACCCTTGGTATGTTTCCATGCCCTAAAATCCATGGTTTTCAACCTTCAGTTCTTGCTGTGCTCACTTATATTCCTGAATATTTTATCTGAATCAATTAAAGCCTGTATTTTAGTTTTTTAAATGTATGTCAAATATGACATTGTTAGAACATTAAAATGATGTTGTGTGTTATATGAACTTGTGAATAAAATAATCATGAAAGGTAACATATTAGAAAGTCACTACCTACACAGACAAATGCATCAATGTTTTCCTCAAACACTAAAAAAAGCTGTCGAAGTATAGCAAGCCTGAGATTCTGTCATGAAGCCTTATCGCTCACCAGATGGCAAGTAAACATGAAGTTTGAGATTACACATCTTTCGATCCTTCTCATTATCATCTAACACTCAAACTCTCTATACATTATTACTCAACACACTGGTGGAGCTGTCAGGCAAAACACAAGAAACCTGATTTTAAATAGTATACAGATTTTAAACAGCAAAAGAAGTGCTTAAGTCAGATAATGGCTAAGCGCATACCTGCTCAGTTACAATACAGAGACTAGTGAAGACAAAGTAATCTTGTTTTTTTTTTAATTTCAGCCAACAATACTAGCAGCCTCCAACAAACTTGCCTAAAAATCTGGAGAAATATCACAGAATGTTAGGAGTTCGAAGGGACCTCAAAAGATCATCTAGTCCAACCCCCTTGCAGCTAAACTGAGGAAGTGTGGTCTGGCTGATTGGGTAGTGAGGTGGATTGTGAACTGGTTGAAGGACAGAAGTCAGAGAGTTGTGGTAAATGGGATGGAGTCTAGCTGGATGCCTGAGTCTAGTGGAGTCCCTCAGGGGTCAGTACTGGGACCAGTACTTTCCAATATACACATTAACAACCTGGCTGAGGGAAGAGATCGCGCTGTCAGCAAGTTTGCTGATGACACTAAACTGGGTGAAGTGGCTGACACACCAGAGCGTTGTGCTGCCATTCAGTGTGACTTAAGACAGGCTGGAGAGGGAGAAATTCAATGAAATTCAATAAGGCTAAGTGTCAAGTTTTGCACCTGGGGAAGACCAACCCCATGTATGAGTGAGTATAGGTTGGGGACTGAGCTGTTGGAGAGCAGTGAAGGGGAAAGGCACCTGGGGGTTCTGATGGATGGAAGAATGACCCTGAGCCAGCAGTGTGGTCTTGTGGCCAGGAGGGCCAATGGGATTCTAGGGTGTATCAGAAGGGATGTGGTTAGTAGGACAAGAGAGAAGAACCTCTTTAGAAAGCTTAAAATGTAACTAGGGAAGGATTCTGAAAGCATATTTAAGTATTAAGTCATATTTTCCCTTGTGCACAGACAAAGCAATAAAAACAAGCAATTTACTGTTTTATATTGTTGTCACCTTCCTGTTATTTTTACTACCCTTTATTATTTGCAACATCCTATTCTGCCATAATTTAACACATGCAGTTTTCTATTTAAAATATTCATCAGGCATGCTTTTGTGTATTTTTTGATATGTAGTGTTTTTATTGATTTAGGAATACATTAGAATTGAAAAATGTGGTTTCCTAAAGTAGGTTATGACTACTGTGGGCATAACTCACAATTGCTAGCATTCCTATTTCCAATTTAACCATCTAGGAATGGAATAATATAATTTACTTAATATCCCACACTCAGCTTTTTCCAAATTGTTTGGACGGACATCTTTTCCCAATATTTGTTTCCATACAACTTACGCAACAGCACAGTCACATCACCCTACCCAATACTCAGTTGCTCTGGCACATACAAAACATTTGAGACTCCTACACTTTTTTTTAAATTATTTTTTCTCTGTCACTTCTTAATAGGTATAGGGCAGCACCAATACTCCATACAGACAAAAAGAATACGGATACAAATGAAGTAATACAAGACAATTTAGCACTTACCAGTCTGGACAACTCAAATGAAGAGTATTTCAATTCAGACACTCAGTCCAGCAAGCATACTAGTTAAAGATGGGATTTTTAAAAGGTAGAAGAGACAATTAAGCACTTAAGGCTCAAAGCAGTTTCGCTTCCCAGATTTGTGCATCATCTGGCTATTAATACAGCTACGAAAACAGTTTAAAATTAGAAGTCTGTCTTATTAAATAAGATTGTTTTCCTCTAGGATAATCAGTTAGACCAAACAGACTAAGAAGGAGAGAGTTTAAGATTAACAGTGCATACACTGTATATCATAATCTCACAGATGAAAGAAAAAAAGCTATAAATGTCTTTGTGCAGGATTCATACTGTTTTCTTTAAAATAAACTGAAATGTCACATTAATCACTACATTCATGGTGAATGAGTCACCATAACCCAAAGAAATTTAAGGCTTCCACATGTAATTATCTTACAAGAAGATGCCTACAAAAAAATGTTCAAAGCAGAAGTGCAACAAAGTATATACATCAAAGTCTGAGACGACCCTGCCTTTTTAAGAAAGTATGAGTCACATACTGTGCACCCTTTTTCAAAAGTAAACTTTCCACTCAGTCTACCTAATCCTGAACTACCTATTACTTCTTTTATACTTACCATCCTATAGGTTTGGTTTATTCCTAGAAATGCACCAGCATAGCCAGGAAGGCACAAAATAATTCTGCTCTTCAGAGATATAGAGAATTCTGGTGCAAGTAAGTATGTACTGAGTAAGTACACTACCACCAGCAAAACAAATTTTTCTTTTGCAAAGTCTGTTCTGTTTATGACCTGTTATTTCCTTATCCCAGTACAACTTCAAGTTTGCCTACACAGTTTATTAGTATGGAAAACTTTAGTGATATGCTAATACTTAATCCATGTAACGAAACAGTCCTATACAGGAAGAGTTATTATCTAAAGCTTAAGGCACAATTAAAAAGGAGGGGGGGAAGAAAAAAGAAAGCCAAGTAAGGATGTATCACCAAGGTCATGCAAGCATTTCAGAGCAGAAGAAATTCAAGACTTTCTCTGATGATTCTAACAGCAAGAATTCAAGTGAAGTAAACATTTTACAGGAGACATGTAGACTCACTTTTTCTGGTTTCATCACAACTTCAAGAAACAATAACACGTTTATGCAGTTAGGAAGTTTTCTCTTTTACGTCCTACTTATCCTTTAATATTCAGAACTGAAAACAAACTTGACTGTGACCAATAAGAATAATACTGCTCCCATTCATTAACAAACCAGATCTACATATCACAGTGGTTCAAGACACAGAAAGCTTACAAGAAAACACCTTATACTCTCCCTCCTCCTGCCAAATGCAATTTTTTTTGTAGATGTTTGTGAGACCTATTTCCAAAACTATTATCTCTCATGGTTAGCTTTCCAAGGCTCCTTCCATAGGAGGTGGAAGAGGAGCTTCAAAAGACTATTGAGGGTACCTAAAGTCAGGCTTTCACTGAGAATTACTCCCTAAAAGGTAAGCGGTGGATAGCAGAAGAAGAAGGGAACCAAGAAAGGCTAAAATTAACTTCTGTCAATATGTCCCTTTAGTAACCTCTTTGGTGGTTTCAGAAGCTTAAATGGTACAAGACACATCAACATTTTATACACCTTAAACATTTCTCAGGCTTTCCACATCCTTTGAAGTATTTCCGCTGGTAAACACATAGCTTACTTTTTAAGGTTTTAAGAAAACCTGCGAAGGTATTGTTTATGCCTTCAAAATAAACCCCAAACAACAAACCAACCTCAGTGTACTTAAGTGCATATTACCTTCAGAAACAAAAATTTTCTGCCACTTACACCTAGACACCCAGCAGTTTGTGTTCTCACTAGGGTCAGTCATGACTTAAAATGTTACTAGGTGAACTCAAGAATGAAGAAAACAATGAAGGTGTAGGTATAAATGACTCCCTAGTCTACGTGAGTTGCTGCTGCTACTTCCAAGGAAGTCTGGTAGATAACTGTTAAGAACTGGCCATTCTGGTTTTCACATTTTGCAATAATCCCGTTCAATGATTAGAGTAATCAACTGAATAATCTTGTTGCTGTGACTCAGCAGCTTACCTTGTTTTCCCTTTCCATCACTTTCTCTTAGACCAAGATGGAAATCCTACAGAAGTTTCAGGGCTTAACTATACAGCTACAGATGCCTTGATTTCTTGTATTCTTGAAACACTGATTGAGTACTTGAACTTTTTTCTTCATACGCTGCTCCTAGGCAGCTGCTCTCTAGTTGTGGTTCTCTTTCTCCAACTTCAACCACACTTTTATCCCTTCTTAAAGCTGAAAGATACAGTTTACACATTATATAGACATGGCCAGAGGATGTCACTGGCAAGAACTCTACCTATGTCAGGTTTCTTATCTGGGTGACAGTACTGTTTCTTCCCCATACCAAAGGCTGGAGCCATGTTACATGACACCAGGAGTAGCAGCAATGACTTGCCCAAGAGGGGAAGGAAAGAGTAAAAAAAAATTTTTTTAAATAAAAAAGGAAAAAAAAAAGTCTTGCTTTCACCAGTCACATAATGCCTCAACATGAAACACTTGAAGAAGGAAAGAGTAGCACTGAATCAGTGGCTAGACTTAAGTTCAAGCACTACTGATCAAAGACTGTAATTATTTATAAAGGCAAAGGCAAAAGCTATAACTGAAATGTGTAGGCTTGGAGAGAAAGCAAAAACATGAGGTTCTTTGCCTCTCTGGTGGAAAATGGTTAAGTTTTGTAGTAGAGCTGCAATTCATTCACAACTGGAAAACACTCCTTTCAAAAGGAAAAAAGCCTCTACTACTTTAGACACTTGTAATTGTAAATTCAGCTTTTGTTGCCAGAACTGAACAACTTGATTTGCAAGTCAATCACTAATTTACACCATTTTTAACATCTTTTAGATAGAAAAACACAGGCTCTTGGTTGATGCTTGAAAAGCAACAAATCTTTTTAGAGAGGTTTCTGAGAGTAAAGGAAGGGAACTGAAGTGGCACAAAATATGAAGATGAAAGTAGAATAAGGCAAAACTGGCTCACTACATTTAACTGAAACAAGGCAAATGGAATGTTTACTGACATGCAAGCCAACCTTTAGGCAAGAAATTACAAGTACGTTTTATTGTTCTCTGTACCAACAACCTTGAGTTTGCTGCTTTTCAAAAAAAAAACCCAACAAAAAACAAGTCACATGCATAAACACAGAACATCATTATAATCTTTGCTATTCTGAAAACTGTTTGCAAGTTTCCTGTCTGCAAAAGCAAACGCTAAACAGGAGGACCACATTTACACCTTAGAAGAGCCTTTAAGCAGGAACAAAGAGCTAGAGTGAGGTATTAACCACGACAAATCTTACTGCTCTATTCCAGGTTAGAACACACAGAATAACTGTATTCCCAAAACTTTAGAATAACTCTGTATGCACACATTTTGTGATAGATGTAATCACATGAAAACCATGAAACAGTCACACTCCACCAGAACCTATGCTGTAGTCCAGAAAGCGTCTCAAACTAACTCACTTTGCTTCCAACAACCAATTTGCACAGAGACCAGAGCTGTGAGCCTTTATCTCCACAATTCTGCAGAAAAAGTTCTCTGATCATCATCGTGGGCATGGAATAATTCCAACAACACTACTTTTCATCCATCCAGAAAGGAGGAGCATCACATTTCTGCATAACAAAAGGCAACAACATTGAGAGTGGCATAATTTTTGTAGCAAGATAGTTCACAAGTATATCAAAGAATCCATGGATTTCAGTTTACATTCTCAAGCACTACATGAGGAAAGCATCTCTCATGCCCCACAATGCAGCAAACTGATTCTCATTTTACAGATTTGAATTAGCAGTAATGGAAACTATCTGGAAAGTCACATGGGAAGCAATTTAATAACTATGACTATAATCCCCACGAACTATGTAAGAAGTCACCCAAGATCTTCACTATCTTGAACATTATTAAAGAAAGCAGCATCTTGAAGGTTGTTAATCTATGCCTTGGGGTGACTAGCAAGCACAGAAAAGAAACAGCTCTAGAAATCTGTCTGGTAGAATGATCTTTACACAAAAATATGACAGATTTAGAAGCTACAGGCACTTTTTGTTGTTATTTCAGTCAAAATGCTAATACATGCTGAATCTGAGGTATGTCATCCATACCACCAATTGGATATCCCAATTTTGCTCGAGTTAGATGGCTTTTTATTCAAAAAATACAGACATTGCTCGGAAGGAATTCCATGCATAATCTTGAAACAAGAAAACAAACATCTAAGACATGGTCCATGAAGATCTTACTGAGTTTACCTTTGGCTATAAACAGCTCTACCTCAACCTAAGAAGGAACAGTCACAGAATGTTAGCAATTGGAAAGGACCTCGAATATTTAAGAAAACATCAATCTTTTTTTATAAAAATCCAATTTTTGAGATTTTAGCAATAGTGTCTATTTGTGCTAGTAATCATTTTAATAAAGAAGTCAGAAGTCATGTAGGCAAGCTGGTATTTACATTTCTGATTTCTACTGAACTCTTTTACTGTGCTACTCAAAATAGAAAGCATTATTAGCATTTCATATCCACTGGAATGGTAAAAGCAGCACATCAGCCAATTAAAAAAAAACCCCAAACCAATAACAACAACAAGTGTGTAACTTATCGAGTCACATTTGTAAAAAAAGTATTCTCAACCTATCTAATAGTTTTGATTTTGGGGTTTTTTTTCATTTGTGTCCTTGTGCCCAGCATTTGAAATACATAGGTTAGTCTGACTGGTAGTCTGATTAGTCACTTAAGTTTGGTCATGACTGCTTTTCAAAAAAACATGCAAATAAAAGTCCTTTAATTTTCCAAACAGGTATAAAGCAGTTTGCATCACATCATTTTTTTTTTCCCCAAGACCACAGAAAACAGTTACTGCCTTAACTTGTTACACACTACCTTGAAAAGAGTGATGCAAAAACTCCTACTAACTTTGTGTTTAGCTTACACAAGAAAATAGTTAACAAAAATAATTAAAAGCAAATTGTTTTCTTTTTACTAACATGTCCATGTAGAGGCTCAAATTGACTTAAGATGTTTCTACCCATGGTAGAGAAAATAATACAGAAGTCCCCAGAAGTCACACTAACAGAAGACCAAACTTCCTGTTTGTTTACAAGCTAAGCCCTCACACCGTTCTAAAAGTTTAGCCACAGGCATTACATTTGAAATCAGCACAACAGACCACATCTGTAACATGTCTAATCTTAACAGTAAAGGAGAAAATTGCATAAAAAAGACTGATATAGATCAGGCATTTAACTGAGTTTCAATTTTTTTTTTTCATTTTTTGGATCTTTTCAAAGACTGCAGCAACAATAATATGTTAAGTTGTGCTCGGACACTTCAGAAGACCACATTTAGCATTAACAGCACAATTAAAACTCCTGACAGCTTCTGTAAATATTTTTTCCCTATCTGACATACAAAGGCCCTAGCGTATCACCAGATCCTGTTCCAACACTGATTAGCAGGTCATGCAGCAAAGACACATCACATATCCCCAGATGATAGTAACGGTTGATTAAAAGTTATGTCTCTAGCTTTTGGCGCTTTTTTAACTTTTTTTTTTAAATCTTACAGATCTAAACTGTAAGTTTTACAACAATTTACTGATACAATCAGCTTCCAAAACACACTACGGCTATTAGCAATGGTGCTTTTATCACCCGGTTGCAGTGCGGGGAGGGACGACCCCTGCTATTCAAACATCCTTCTAACAGCTACGACACCATCTCAATTCTGGCACAGAAAAGAGTAAGCTCCGACAGCCCAGAAGCGCTAACGCTCCCCCAAAGACGCAGCGCACTAAGCGCCCGAGGGCCTCGCTGCCGCCCGAGCACCGCCCAGGAGCTCAGCTCGCCTCGCCTCATCCCCATTCCCCGCAAGGGTTAAATCCGCGGATGCCGGAGCCTAGGGGAGGAGCCGGATCATGGAAAGGGAGAGAAAAATGGAGAAATAAGAGACGGAACTGCTCAGGGACTCACCTGCAGCTCCTGCCACCTGCGCCGCCTGGAGCGCCTATGGACGGGCGCAGGGAACTCTACAATAATCATGATTACAATTCAACAGCCCGAAAACCACCTCCACCCTCCTGGCCCAGGCGGTGCGGGCAAGCCCCAGCGCGGAAGCTTCGTGGGGAAAGGGGCAAAGGAGGAAAGGAAGGAAGGAGCCCTTTCCCAGAGACTGACTTGGAGCCAAGGAAACACCCTAAACCGCCTTCCCTCTCCAGCGAGGACGGAAGTTTCTGGAGGTGTAACAGGAGAGAAAAGAAGAGGCCGGGGGGGTAGGAAGAGGGGTCCCCCGTCGGAGTGCCGGATTCCTGCCGCGCCCCGAGGAGGGGGAGGTAGAAAGCGGCGGAGACAGCAGGTCCAGCGCCCGCTCCCCGTCTGTCAGGACCCCTCTCTCCCTCCTCCGTTTCCTCCCTCCCACGGCCGCTCACCTGCAGCCGGCACCAGATGCCCCTCGAACGCCCCAGCGGTCGCAGCACTCTCAGCCCAGAGCTTCTCCCCGCACCCGCCGCCTCCTCAGGAGCCGCCGTACCCGCCACCTCCCCCGTTTGAGGAGTAAGCGGCCACCATATTACTTTCTCCCCCGCAAACGCCGACAGGCGAGTCCAGGACCCGCCCCGAAAGGAGGCGGTGGGGAAGGGAAGGGAAAAGCGGGGAAGAGAGCACCCGACGCGCCCGGAGTAGCTACTGCGGCCAGAGGGCGCCCGCGGGCGGTAGCCGCCAGGAAGGGTCGGGCTGCGTCACAGGGAGCTCGGCGCTCGAGTACTTCCGGCCGGGCCCGGGCACCTGCGTGTATACCTGGGACCCACAGCGGGGAGGAGAAGGGTGTGCGTGAGGGAGAGAGGGTTTGGCCCAGCGAGCCCCTGTAGGCGGGAAGTGAGGGGAGAGTTAAGGATCTGTGGGGTTTTGTCACCTGCTGGCGTCGGTCCGTGGCGTAGCTTGGGCTTATGTAAGGTGTTGGTTTGTACCAGAAAAAAGTTAGAAGCGACGTCAGCAGGTTGTTTCAGCCGTCTACTCAGACAAGGCTGCTCGCTTTGTAAGTGATTCTTGTTACCTGAACAGGACGTGGTGCACTTCCCGTTACGTGTGAGGCTGGTAGCGGTATGGACAAGTTCAGAGGGGCATACCTGGGCCTTGGGAGGGCCCAGGAGTGCATTGAGTGCATTTCATTGACGTTATAATGGAACACTTTTGTCAATCGAGTGTGTGTAACTCCATGGGGCCTGGTGGGATTCATCCTAGAGTACTGAAGGAGCTAGCAAATCTTACAGAGGAAGCACAAAGTGCTATGTCTTTGCTATATGTGCCTGTAGATGTATGTCCCAGCCAGAGCAACCTGATGGGGCCCTGAGAAGACGTGACTGAGGCCTCAGAGGCTGACGTGACATGCCAATGCCAAGCATAAGACAAGAGAGGGGTGTGTAGAGCGGGCAGTGGTATTGATGTAACCCTACATGTGCGTTCTGGGGCCACAATGCTGCCATGGCTTGTTCTAACATACACTCTCACTGATGTCATCAGGTCCCTGAGCAATGGATTCTGTTGTCACCGAGTCCCTAAGTGTTTTTTGTTGTCACCAAGTCCCCAAGCAATGGGTTCTGATGTCACCAAAGCATGAGGTGTGACATCTCCAAGCAATGGGCTGTAGCATCCCTGAATTATGTATTGTGTCCAAGCATCCCTCACTGCTTGTATCTGGGCAGTGAGTCTCACCCAGGTGGCTTGTGCTTGGGCTCCAGCTGGATGAGTTCATGAGGCCTGGACTGTGGAGTGAGGCTTTGGTGCTGGTGTTTTGCTTGAGGAGTTGTTCATTGAAACTCTCTGTGTCCAACCCCAGAGCCATTGGAGGATTTTTCCTGGTTCAGGTAGCCGAGGAACCCAGAAGGCACACTCAGGCAGCAAAGGTGACCTGGGCAGGGAAACCTCACACTGGGGAGCTGGGAGGGTTTCCTTCTTCAGGTGCCTGGGCATTTCTTCCTCCCCAAGCCACCCATTGACAATCACCTCACTTTTTTTTCTGGCATGACACCAGCCACTGCAGTACCCTGAGAGGGAGCATCTTAATATTCCCAGCCCACTGCAGCATGTAGAGAGCATGGCCACAGAGCTGGAGGGCTGCTGTCCCCTATGTCTGGACAGCTGGGAGGACACCCGTTTCCTGATGCCATACCTCAACCAATCCTGCTATGCATGCATGCTGTGGTGGGTTGAGAACAAGCCAGCAAGAGAATGATCCTTACCATCTTGCAGTCTGTGCAGGTGGACAGTGACTGGATGGAGCATGTCATCACACCATCTCTGACACCATCTGTCATCATCCACCAAGTGGGAGGAACTCCCAGGCACCGAGCCACCGACAACCTCCACCCTGGAGCACCTCGACAGTGGGCTGCAGAAGTGGGTCACCAGAACTGGACAAATCACCCAATGCTCTTCCAGACCCTGCAGTCCTGGTTCCATCAGGAGCCAAAGTAGGTTTTTGGCAACAGGGTATTGGAGGCAGCCATGGCGGATGACGCTGTCATAGCCATCCCAAGAAACCTTGGGATGGACACAGAGCTACCAGGCTGGATGCTAAGGTTGTACCTCTAAAACCACAGAGTGACATTCATGCAACAGTGTGCATGTGTTGTTGTGCAGTGACACAGCAAAGAGGCCTGCCAGCTACTGTGCTGGCAGGATGCCTGTGCTGCCAGGGGTGTGGGTGTCCCCAGCCTCATTGCTTCCCAAAGCAGGTCTCTTGTCCCCAGCCCAGCTCCCTCCAACAGATTTGTGAGATCCAGAGTAGACGCAGTCCTAGATACCTCATTTTCTGACACTGATGGGATCCCAGCAACCACCCCTCTGCTTCTGTTGCCCTCCCTGTGGATCAAGAAGAGCCCCAGCAGGAGCTGGGAAGTTTCTGCCTGGGCCCTCCTCTTCCAGTTGGGATCTGAATGCTTCCTTGGGGGGGCAACAGTGATCCCCAAACAGTGACCCCAGTGGCAGCTCCGAGGACTCTCCAACCCACACGAAGCCTCCACCATGTCAGTGACACTGGAGGGTGCTTTGGGAGATGGCCAAACCACACTGGGCTGGATCATGCACCAGCCCCACATCCAACTATCCAAGTTAAATAAATGCATGAAAACTGCAGAAGTCTCAGTAATGCTAATAGTGGAGGTGGCGTTGCTATTCTTGCCCTTTTTTTGTTTGTTTTTTTTTCTGGGGTGAGTGGGATGTTAAGGCTGAGACCTCCTTCTACAAGTGCCAGGTACTATTTCATTGTTTCCTCTTACATTGCTTACTCATGTTTGGCTGTCAGCCAACATCCCCAGATCCTATTCTGCTGTGCAATTTTCCAGCTACTCTGCCCCAGACTTGTAGTGTTGTGTGGGGTTGTTGTAGCCAAAGTGCGGGACTCATCACTTGGCCCTGTTAAACTTCAGCCCATTGACCTCAGCACATTGATCCAGTCTGTCCAGATCCCTCTGCAGAGCCTTCCTACCCTCAAGCAGATCAACACTCCCACTTAATTTGGTATCATCTGCAAACTTACTGAAGGTGCACTCTATCCCCTATTCACATAATTGATAAAGATGTTAAACAGGATTGGTCCCAAAACTGATCCCTGGGGAACAGGGACATAGTCTGTGCAGTTTCACTTTGAGTACTGTGTGCAATTCTAGGCCCCACAATTGACAAAAGATATTAAAGTCCTTGAGTCCGTTCAGAAGGGGCAACAAAGTTAGTGACAGGGCTGGAAGGCATACCCTATTTGGAGCACCTGAGGACTCTGGGTTTGCCTACTTTGGAGAAGAAGACGACCCATGAAACTATAGACTTGTTAGGCTAACCTTGTTATTAATTAGAAGATCACACCAGGTTCTACCAAAAAGCTTTTCAAAGACAATGCAATCATCGGGCACAGATAACATGGATTCCCAGAGGGTAAGCCACAACTAATCTGATATCCTTCTACAATAAGGTCACCTACCTAGTGGTTGTGCATGCAGATTTTTTTTTTTAATTTTAGTAAGGCTTTTGATACTGTCTCTTTCTGGACAAGTTGTCCAACTGTGAGATGAGTAGGTGAACCATGTGCTGGGTGAAGAACTGGCTAGATGGCAGGGCTCGAGAGTTTTTAGTGAATGGGGCTATGTCTGGCTGGTAGGCAGTCACCAGCAATGTTCCTAAGTTTTCAGTTCTAGGGACAGTTCTGCTCAACATTTTTATCAATGATCTGGAGGCAGGAGTTGGATACACAACTAGAAAGTTTGCTAATGATGGGAGTAATGGGAGATGCTGTTGACTCTTTCAATCCACAAGAGGACTTGCAGAGGGATCTAGACAGATTAGAGCACTGAGCAGTCTGCACATGAGAAGGAGGAATGCTGGACATAAGTATAGACTGGGAAAGGAATGGTTGGAGAGCAGGCCTGCAGAAAGGGATCTGGAGTTGCTGATTGACATTAAGCTCGAAAAGAGTCAGCAGTTTGCCCTGGCAGTCAAGAGGTCAAACCACACCCTGGGATGCAACAAACACTGCATAACCACCAGTCAAAAGAGGAGTTTATCCTGCTGTATTTAACATTGTGCAGCCTCACCTGGAGTACTGTGTGCAGTTCTGGGTCCAGCAATTTAAGAAGGATATTAAAAGGCCAATGGCATCCTGGCTTGTATCAGGAATAGTGTGACCAGCAGGAACAGGGAGGTGATCTTGCCACTGTACACGGCACTGGTGAGGCTACACCTTGAGTACTGTGTGCAGTTTTGGGCACCACAGTATAGGAAGGACATTGAGGTACTAGAGAGGGTGCAGAGAAGGGCAACTAAGCTAATCAGGGGTCTGGAAAACAGGCCTTATGAGGAGAGGCTTAGGGAGCTGGGCTTGTTTAGCCTGGAGAAGAGGAGGCTGCGGGGAGACCTAATCACTCTCTTCAGCTACTTGAAAGGTCATTCTAGAGAGGCGGGTGTTGGCCTCTTCTGCCTTGTGGCTAGTGACAGGACTAGAGGGAATGGGCTTAAGTTGTGCCAGGGTAGATTTAGATTAGATATTAGGAAGAATTTCTTTACTGAAAGAGTGGTGAGATGTTGGAACAGGCTGCCCAGGGAGGTGGTGGAATCACCATCCCTGGAGGTTTTTAAGAAGAGGATAGATGTGTTTCTTCAGGGGATGATTTAGGGATAGGGGTAGTGTAGGGCTATCGGTTGGACTAGATGATCTTGAGGGTCCTTTCCAGCCATAATGATTCTGTGATTCTATGATTCTGTAAATGCATCAGGAGGATGGCAGCAAAGCTGGTGACAGAGCTGAAAGGCATGTCCTATTTGGAGCACCTGAGGACTCTGAGTTTGTCTACTTTGGAGAAAAGGAGGCTGAGGGGAGACCTTATTGCTCTACAGCTTCCTGAGGAGAGGAAATGGAGAGGGAGATGCTCTTCTTTTTCCTTGGTATCTGGTGATAGGATGCATGGCAATGGCTCAAATCTGTGACAGGGGACATTTAGGCTGAACCATTTCTTTACTAAGAGGGTGGTCAAACCTTGGAACAGGCTTCCTGGAGAAGTTGTTGATGGCCTAAAAGCCTATCAGTGTTTAAGAGGCATTTGGACAATGCCCTTCATAATACACTTTAAATTTTGGTTAGCCCTGCAATGCTCAGGTAGTTGGACTAGATGATCATTCAAGTTCCCTTCCAACTAGAGCTATTCTAGTCTAGTCTAGTCTAAATAAAAACTGTCTTACCATCTGGCTGCAGATTTCAGTCACCGCATAGCAGCTCTGATATCCATCACATGTTCCATTAAATCTGTTCAATTCAGTAACCCACTGGAAAACTCTAGGGGTGTTTTAATGCTTTAATTTGCTTCTGAATTTGTGAGCTGAATAAGGTACCCTAAAAAGTCACTGAGCACCAGAACCATCATACACAATGAGGTGATCATCCTTTTGGTAGTGCTTAATCACTATAATTGCTCATGACATCATTTTAAATTCCACCTGCCCAAAAGAGAGAATGAGGCCAAGAGAAAGGCATCTAATTTCTATCCGTTTGCACCTCTCTGGCTCAGGGAGGTTAGCTCTGATCCTCACACCTAAAATAACAGCTTCTTCTGGAACATTGGGAGTTTCGAGATCCACCCTGCCCTCATAATCCTTTGACAGAAGCAACTAATCCAAGTAATTTTTTTTGTTCAGAAATAATGATCCATAGCATGCATCTCAATCCCTTCAGTAGTGGGGATGAATACTGAAAGGAACAGGAAAGCCACCCTGATAAACATGTGGCTTGGAGGCTGCTGCAATCAGTGGAATTTTATTTTTTTCAATCAAGGGGCGATTAACATGGCACCAGGCCTGTTCGTAGCAGATGGGGTTCACTTGTCTCAAAGAGGGGAATGGATTCTAGCCCATGAGCTGCCATGGCTGACTGGGAGGACTTTAAACTAAATTCAGAGGGAGAAGGGGATAAAACCAGGATGACTAGAAGTCAGCCTAGGGGCACCATGCCAGTGTTGGAGGCGAGATCCATAGCCCAACTGAAGTGCATCTAGACCAATGCAAGCAGAACGGGCAACAAACAAAAGGAGCTGGAAGCCGTTGTGCAGCAGGAAAACTATGACATTATGGAGGGATGTCTCTTGTGATTGGTCTACTGCAATGGATGGCTAAAAGCTCTTCAGAAAGGATATGTGAGGAAAGAGAGGTGATGGGTTGGATCTGTACATTAGGGAGTGTTTTGATTGTATAGAGTTCAATGATGGTGATGATAAGGTTGAGTGTTCATAGGAAAGGATTGGGGAAAGGCCCATAAGGCACATATCCTGCAGAGAGTCTGTTATAAACCACCCAACCAGGATGAAGAGGCAGACAAAGCTTTCTGTAAGCAGCTGGCAGAAGTCTCACCATGACTAGCCCTTGTACTCGTGGGGAGCTTCAACTTAATAGGTGTCTGCTGGAAATAAAATACAGCGGGTTTAAAACACAGCAGGTCTCCTGGCTCCCTTCCTCGATTTCTGCATGTTGGGTTGCTCTGATCTTGAGCTGGGAAGAAGTGGTCTTTGAATGTTAACTAACTGTCTTGGGGACACAAGAAGGGTCAGAAAGAGAATTCTGGGAACTACAGGCCTCTCAGCCTGACCTTTGTACATGGGAACATTATGGAACAGATCATCCTGATCTGAAAGAGTTAGGTTAGGCATTGGAACAGGCTGCTTACGGAGGTGATGGGGTGACCATCGCTGGAGGTATTCAAAAGATGTGTAGACATGGCACTTTGTGACAAGGTTTACTGGGAATGATGATGTTAGGTCAACAGTTGGACTTGATGATCTTAGAGGTCTTTTCCAAACTAAATGATTCTACGTATATGCCAAGCAGCTTGGGGCTGATACTAAAACCTATAATTAAAGAATTTTACATCATACCAAACCATTCTGTTTAATTTTGATCAGAGTAGGATAAAAATACCTTGGTCAAGGTATGTTCGGTTAGTTTTCAAGAATCGTCTTGACTTTCATTTGTCACCAACTGCCAAATCTGCAGCTCCAGGAAGGCTTGATTCTTTAGTCTTATTAGAGCAAATAATTTGTTTACTTTGAGTGCATGCATAGGTGAGTATTTATGCAGATTGAGTCTATGATAAGCTTACTTTGAATCCTTGGGAATAAAATACCTTCCCTTTACAGATTCCTGACTGAGCACTTGACCATTTCTTCATAACCACTGGAAGATTTCATTCCTTAATCCTGTAATTGTCCCAAGGAGTTCTGCTAATTGTGATCTGTTAAAAATTGCTTGAAGTAATACTGCCACCGTTGTAGCATTAGACTTTTGAATAGTTATGCACGACAGTAAGCTCTGAGATCAAGGGTTTCATCTGATTGTACAGCTGGTTATGATTTTACATATATTTGCTCAGACTGCATGATATATGGTGGAAACCGAAGATTCACAAGCTCTTTCTGGCTTTAATCATTTAATCAGTGACATACAGAGACAGGATAAACAAACAGTTATTGCCATACACAGCTTCACATTAAAACATGTATCTGATTCACTTCAATTAAAAATGTAACTGTAATTGAGCAAACCCATCTATCTGAAAACCACAATTATGTCTTAAAGTGTCCAAATTTCAGTCCAGTCTTTTAAGTTTTCTCTAGGTGTCACTGTGTTACAAGATCAAAACCTAAGTTAGACAAGGACTTCTTGCTGGGAAGGTCTTCCTCAGTAACAGCACAGAAGCCAAAGGTTCATTTTCTTTATGCAGTCTTCTTTTAAAAATTAACATAGGCTGCTTAAAATACTGGCCTAAATTCAGGAATACTTTGAAATTTTTCATTTAAAAAGTCACATTATCTCAATCTTCTCTTCATAAAATGTGGCAGGATTTAAAAAAAAATATTTATTTTCCTAAGGCTTTCTCTATTTTTTGTTCTTGAAATAGTGAATGTTCTCTTTCCCTTTATAAGCTTTCAGTTACAGTCTCTCTCTGTCCAGCTTAGAAGATAATGGATTGTAAAATTGTTTTCAAAATGCTTATGAGTCCCTTGAGGATTATTTCTTTTACGAGTCCTCAGCAGTTGAAAAAGAGTGCTGCTAAGACTCCTTTACTCCTGGTTAAATGAACCGAGCATGGCGTCTTTTGGTTTTGGCAAGACACAGAAACCAGGGTTTTAAATAAGAACAAGATTATTCCAATGTTTATTTCTGCTGGCACTCTATTTTATGGTCTTCACTATTAGCTTTTGCTCTGTATTTTTTTTAGCAGGTTCCTAGGTTTGCTTTTACACAACAGCCACCTCTCTCTAGTCAGCTAAACACACATATTCAACCTGACCAGTCAGCCTACATGAGTGAAAATGCTCAAAAGACAGTCACTTCGTAGGTACACTCATTTTTGTGATTTATATGATTTTTGATCTACCTGTAGTTACTGAGATAATTGATCCTATTCTAATTTTATTTTAAAGTGCAGGACAGTTTATGCTTACTCATTCTGTCCTTCGCTTATCTAACCTGACTTATGACCTATAGGTACTTACCTAGGTCTTACTGGCTGTGTTCAGTAGCACAACCTAATTTTTAAATTTTCTTTCCAAGAAAACAGATTTCTTATCACCAGTTCAGTAACATCAACCCAGAGATTCTCAGTATCTTAAATCTTCACTATTTTTGTCTTCATAGCCATCATGGGGTAACTGTTCTTGTTCCATTTAGACTTTTGTAATACAGTGATGACAGCGAAGTGACAGTGAGCTTGATTTGGTTTCTCTTTCACTTGTAATCACATCATATAATGTAACAGATGCATAAAGTAATAGTGAAGGTAAGGAGAATATCCTGGCAATTCATACTAAACAGAAGATGTTGATAAACTGGGACAGAAGTGATTATCAGTCCTTGGGGAATATTGTGTTGCCAAGATATCTGTTTTATGCTGAAAAGGGCAGTGCTAGAGAAAATAGATGTATGGTTTAGTTATGCTACAATCTCAGCTGAATATACTGAAAATACCTATAGAAAGTGTTTTACAAAGAGACCAGGAGGTTGTAACTTGCTCTGTTTATCAAAAGATTGTGTTAACTTGTTTAGAATAAATAAGCACCTTCACAAAGAGTAAATAGCACTTCTTAATTTAGAGAAAAGAAACAAGAAATAATGTCTGGATCATAATGCCATAAAAGCTCAGGTGTGAGATAATACCTAGATCTTTGCCAAGTAATAGTAACTGATACAATCCATGGAAAATGGTAGATATTTAATTTCTGTCTGCTTTTCTGGGAAGCATTGTTTACCTTTGTGTAGTTTAAAGAAAGAAATATGAGCTAATGATTTTTCTTGGCTTCAATGTCTGTGATTGATGCCAACATTTATCTTATTTTTTTTGAAAAATAGGGCCTATCCAACTAGCTTTTCATTGTTCCTGTGAGGACTGACTGGAAGTTTGCAACACTGAGAAAATAAATTTGTTATTTTTCTTATCCATACAAGAAAGATAGAAAGTAGATGTGGAAAGATTTGTCAATATTAATGTTCCTTGTTAAGTCTTACAGATACTGTTGAAGATGGGCATGCTTCTAGAGAACTGAACAAAACAGAAAAGGAAGCAGACACAAGGAAACAAATATTATCAGTATATTGCTGTTTTCATTTAATAGTTAGAGGAGCAACTATTCTTGCACTTGGAAAATGCCAAATGCTTGCTGAGAAAAGAGTGTGGAGATGGCTGGGGACGAGAGCTATTGTGAAAGTCTTTGAGTATGAACTCAGGTATCTAGGAGCTGCATGGCATTAGTTATCCTCACTGGATGTGGGAGATTTCTCCCTGAGAGTTAACCACAGGCCTCTGCTGCTTTATTGTAGCTTTCTCACTACTTTTCTGTCCTCTGACTCTGTCCCACCTCTAACCATTTCTTTCTTCTTAGCCCCCATTATCTAATCTCAGTGACAGCCGCAAGTCCTCATCTATTCCTCTCTGTGATGATACATAGGAGGGGGAAAGTTTCCTATCAAGCAACTGTTGTGCTAAGATTTTGAGCTACATCTTGATGAACACTAGGTTTAGTATATCTGCAGACACAGCTATCTTAATGGAGTCTGAGACCTGTTTAACTCAGGTTGTGATTCCAGGAACACTTTAAGCCAATGGAGGAGGCCTCCATCACATCCCAGTGCCTAGTTCTTAGTTCTCTTCTTACCTCTTTTATACTGGCAAGACAGTTTCTATTTTTGTGGAGTGAATAAAGCTAGGCAACTAACTTTTTGGTTTGGTTTTTTGTTTGGGTTTGGGTTTTGTTTTGTTTTTTTTTTTTTTAAAAAAAGGCACAGGTTTGATTTTCGTGTGACTTCACAAATAGATTTACTAGCAAAAGTAAGACATCAGCAAGGATATTCCTTCCCAAGCCAATCTGCCCAAATAAGGAGTCTTTCAGAAAGTGTCTCTGAAAAGTGCTTGCATACTCACAGCAGGTCTACCTACTGTGGAAGCAAATAAGTACTGTTGGAGGTGTGGGACAGCAGGAAGAGCTGCCTCAAACAGACAATTTAAGTTTCTGTAAAAAATCTTAACAATTTACCATTGAGGTAAGTGCGCTTAGAAGCTAGGCAGATTTAGAAGCTAAGTCCACTGTTATAATTTTAATCCCGGAAGCTCCTATCTGAGACCTTTTCCTCAAGGGGAAAAGTAATCACTGTGAATGATGGAGTTTGATCCCGTGTTCCAAAGCATATGTAAATACAGCAAGTGGGTGTGTATGTGTTTAGTTGGGTTTTTTTCCTTTCACAATTACTTTTTCTTTTGTTAAGTGCTTTATAGGGAAAAGGGTGGGAAGTCAGATGTGAGAATAGGCTGGTTTGTCTGAAGAAATAGAGTATTTGATCCTGTTGGAGAGTCCTAGAGTACAGAAGTGATTCTTTTTCAGGACTGTAACAGGTAAACTGTTAGCTAGATGAATGCTACCTAGCCCTTTTATTTTCTCAGCTAATAGTTTTTTTCATCTGAACACAAAAGACTGAAGCATTTCCATAGGTCTCTCTGTTCAAGTTTTCTATCTCCTGCTTGAAAACTGTGGCAGGAGTGACATTATAATGTATTTCTGGTATTAGATGAGTGAGGAATGAGGTACAATATCTCCCTACCCAAGGTTAATGTAATTGGCTCGGGATTGGCTCTGTGTTTTATCTTTCTGAAGTAAATAGAGTTCTATGCAGTTTACCATGGGTGGTGGTTTCAGTCATGACCTCAGAAGTTTGTCTTCTCTTTATTCCTTCCAGAAGTGCAACTGTTCATTGTGCTTTTTTGATGAGTCTTTGCTACAGTTTTCCACCTCATTTTCCATGAATTGTCTGAAAGCAATGTTATTTTCCAAATAAAATGAATAGCAGCAAGAATAAATGTATGGTTAGCAGTGGGTGAAATACCAATACATATTACTTTAGAAATAGCTGCCTGGTAAGTTAGCTAGCCTTGCTTATGTGTTACCCAAGAGCAACAGGCTTAGAGTCCATTCTAGGGAGGCGGGTGTTGGCCTCTTCTCCCCTGTGACTAGTGACAGGACTAGAGGGAATGGGCTTAAGCTGTGCCAGGGTAGGTTTAGATTAGATATTAGGAAGAATTTCTTTACTGAAAGAGTGATTAGATATTGGAATAGGTTGCCCAGGGAGGTGGTGGAGTCACCATCCCTGAAGGTTTTTAAGAAGAGGATTGGTGTGTTTCTTCAGGGGATGATTTAGGGGTAAGAGTAGTGTAGGGCTATCGGTTGGACTAGATGATCTTGAGGGTCCTTTCCAACCGTAATGATTCTGTGATTCTGTGAGTAACCAGATTTCACTGAGAGCATGGACTGATATGACATGCTTTATGATATTCTGTGGAATATGTAACTACTAAGGTACTTGTTGCAGTGCAGTGATATATATGTGTTCTTTTTAATATATGTATTGTAAGAGCTTGAACTTTGTACAAATCTAGTAGTCTTTGGTACTTCCAGACCATGAAGGGTATAAAGCATTAACTCATTTTTGTTAGTTTGAGTATATTTAAAATGATGGAGTGATTAGTTGTTGATCAGTGATTATTGTTGATGAAGAGCTTTATAGGTTCATACCTGCATACTCTTGTACATGAGCAGAAGCTGTTCCTTTAGTGTTTTATATTATGAGCATATACGAACAGTTTAATAGCAATCTTAATTTCAGAATAGCTCTGTATTGTAGCCTGAAGTCTAGCCTTACTTATTTGTACACAAAAACATGTACATTTCCAAAGACTAAATTTTCCTATTTGCAAAATTCTCAAAATAGAAATGTTCCTTGTACTGTTTAAAAAGATGTGAAGGAGCTTTAAAGTAATTATAATCTGGATCACTAAGTATCTTGACAAGAACTAGTATGTATATTCTATTCACTTATTTCACTTATTTCCATCATGAGTTTACTGGTTTTCATTTAGAAACCTACAAAATTTTGCTGAACAGCCTATCCTTAAAGCGATGTGAATGACAATGTTTTCTAATAAAAAGTTTGTTGGTGTAGCTATGTTTTGGAATCAGCAAGCTTTCTTCACAATTCTGAACAAGCTAAGAAGTTTTAAAACATTATTTTCTATATTTTTTGGCTTAGTAAAAGCATTAGCACATGTTTGTCTACTTCTATGGTCTTCTCATTCCTCTTGCCAACCTAATGCTGGTTTTTGTCTCTTGGGCTTTTTTTCTGGTTTTAAATGGGAAGTGTACATAAATTGCCAATGAAAGAAAGTAGTAATGTTTGCAGCTAGAACAAAATTAAGCCACACTCCTTTTTAACAGAATAGGGTATAAAATGCTTTTTGAAGTATCTTGTGGTATGTTATTAGTTGTTCTTGATTTTCTCTTATTAGATAGCAGAGCAAGAGTGATGTTACTCGTGTCATCTGTTTCATCTCCCATAAATTGCCAAGTGTGGAAACATGGAGAGTTTACCTGCTTTTGCATATGGTCTGGGACAGTATAAACCCTCCCTGGAGCTAATCACCAAACAAGTCAGATCATGTTTCAGCTGAATTCAGAAAGTTTTAGAAAATTTGTTAGCTGAGCCCAAATCCAGCCATTCTTGGTGACTCAGTATCTACAGCCAAAAATACATTACAAGATGGAAGGTACTGTAATACTAAAAGGTTTTTCCATAAAGATCCACCACTATTTTAAACATTCAGTAGTGGATGGGTGTAGTCTCTGCTGGGTTAGAAACTGGCTAGATGGCTGAGCTCAAAGAGTGGGGGAAAATGGAATTAAATCCAGCGGGTGTCAGCCAACAGTGATGTTCCTCAGGGCTCCGTAATGGGACTAGTCCTGTTTAATATCCTTACCGCTGACTTGGATGAGGGGATTGAGTGGACCCTCGGTAAGTTTGCAGATGACACCAAATTGAGTGGGAGTGTTGATCTGCTTGAGGGTAGTGAGGCTCTGCAGAGGGATCTGGACAGACTGGATCAATGTGCTGAGGTCAATGGGCTGAAGCTCAACAGGGCCAAGTGCTGGGTCCTGCACTTTGGCTACAACAATCCCACGCAATGCTACAGGCTTGGGTGGAAACCTTCTTGGCAGAAGGGGACCTGGGGGGGGTTGGTCAACAGCAAGCTGAACATGAGCTAGCAGTATGCCCAAGTGGCTAAGAAGGCCAACAGCATTTTAGCTTGTATCAGAAACAGTGTGACCAGCAGGACTAGGGAGCTGATTGTCCCTCTGTACTTGGCACTGGTGAGGCCACACCTCAAATACTGCGTTAAGTTTTGGGCCACTCACTATAAAAAGGACATTGAACTGCTGGAGCATGTCCAAAGAAGGGCAACAAAGTTGGTGAAGGGTCTAGAGCACAACTGTTATGAAGATCAGCTGAGGTAACTGGGGTTGTGTAGTCTGGAGACGAGGAGGCTCGGGGAGACCTTCTCATTCTCTACAACTTCCTGAAAGGATGTTGTAGGAAGGTGGGGCTTGGTCTCTTCTCTCAGGTGACTAGTGATAGGAGAAGAGGAAATGCCTTCAAGTTTCACCAGAGGAGGTTCAGATTGGATATTAGGAAGAATTTCTTCACTAAGAGGGTCATCAGGCATTGGAACAGGCTGCCCAGAGACATGGTGAAATCACCACCCCTGCAAGTGTTAAAAACACTTGTGGATGTGGTGGCTGGGGACATGACTTAGTGGTGGGCATGGTAGTGTTGGGTAGATGATTGGACTTGATGATCTTGGAGGACTTTTCAAACAATAATGATTCAATGATTCTGTTCTATATATCTTAGTAAAAATACAGTGTATATGGATTCAGATATTATGGATGTGAGAATAACAGTATTTTTTTGAAACAGACAAAGTATTTCAAACCTTTAGTAATTTATGGCACTTTAGGATAATATTTTTTAGCTTACTTTTTGCAGTGTTCACAAGAATATCCGGACTGAATTATTCTACTCCACCGCTACATACCTTCCCATTTTTTTCCCCCCAAAACTTACAAGAAAAATGTTTTTCTTTATATACATTGGAGTAAATACAGAATTTGCACATTTCTACATGAAAAAGATCCACAGAATTTTACTGGTTTGGCCTGATGATTTATGCTCCAAGTCCGTGCTTGGTGAAAAAAAAACCCCTGCAAGTACCTAATGAATTAGTGCATAGATCTTTGAGTGATATGCATGAAGGACTTAATTTTTATCCAGATAACACACATTACACAGGTAATTGATACAATATAGGAAGAAGCTTCAGCAAATAAAGCAGACCATAATGACCAATGCAAGTTTATGCAGTTCTCTCAAGTTCTATTTATGTTTGCCCACTAAGGATCTATCCTATTATTTAATGCACAAATACAGTAATAGTCAGCAAGGCCTGTTCTTTGGAAACTGCCAGCAAATGTCCACTAGCAGTTGATTATATGAGGTTTCTTGGTTATTGTTGCTGTAAGTCTTACTTTTAATGTTATTTTTATATAATGATGTCTATTGTTTTGGTTCACCCTATTCAGTTGTGTCTTCAAACAGTGGCTATGTAGCAAATAGGAAACAGACAGGAAATTTCTTTCCTTTATGGCCATTAGGTGGCGCTAAAAAATCTCATAAATGGAAAAGTTTACTTCATTTCTTTCTAACTAAGTCCACTTTTATTTGGTTTTGATATGCTTTCAGTTTTCCCTTACAGAGTATGGCCTTTTTATATAAGCTGCTTTCAGGAAACTTCAGAAACTGAAATCCATTTCTGTGTTACTTAAAAAGCTCAATATGTTTTCAAAAGTTCAGCAATAAAATCCTATAAATGAAGCCTTCTATAATTACGGATGTTACCAAGCTGTATTTTCTACAGAATACGAAATGTGTATCATAGTGTTTTAATACTTTGTGTTAGTCATTACTGAATCCGTATGGCCATCATGTTTTCTAAAAGGAGGATAACACAGAGACAGAGAGGAATTTGAGCATATTTGTACAGTAGTGAAATCTCCTAAATCAATGTGTTTAGATGTATTACTTAAGTGAAATGATAAAAGTGTTTATGCACCTTATTGAATTGGTTCTTATGTATTCCTCATATGTCTGCATTGCTGCACTGAGATATCTGTTGAGATAAACTTCCTTATCACATGGACCTTAATATCTACCTTTCTGATGTAGATTTTTAAGTTGTGAAAACAGGCTAAAATCGATGATCTAGGAGGTCCCGACTCTTCAAATTAATCTAAATGTGTTGTGTCCCATTGATGTCTCACTAGTTTCTGTAGACAGAGTGTTACTGCACACAGATACATTTACAATAGCAAGCTGTAATCTGAAATGCAAATGTTCTGGTTTTATTTGTAATTCACAGAATATACAACTGATATATACTATATAGTATATATATATTATATATACTACATATACTGAAGTAGGAGAGGGAGGGGATGACTTGTGGTTCGTAGGATTTAATTTTCCACATGGTTGTGGGAGGAGGCACAACAATTTCTATACATGTTAGGCGATAGTGTGATTTATGTAGATAAAAGAAAAATATTTCAAATTATAGCTACTCCTTCCAAAACTTTGTAAATATGTTTGTGGTAATTATACATAGACAAAGCTGCTGTTTAAGTTTCTATTTTGTTCATATTCAGCAAAGATAATTTGAAGACTTCTTTATTGGTTTGTCCTACAACAGCCTTTTTTAAAGACTTCCCCTTGGTAAACCCGTGCTAAGTGCTCCTAATGACCCCCTTATCCTTGACATGTTTGAGGAGTCTTGAAAAAAAAGGAGGAATTTCATGTGGTTTAGGCTGAACTCCAGCTCATTCCAGAGCTCATCTGTAAGTGTGTGGAGGAAAAGAAGCTTATAAGGAGTAGGTAGAATGGATTCATGAAGTGGAAATCATGCTTGACCAATCTAATAGCCTTCTATGATGGTGTGACTAGCTGGGAAGATGATGCAAAAGCAGTAGATATTGTCTACCTGGACTTCAGCAAGGCTTTTAACACTGTCTCACCTAACATCCTCATAGATAGGCTTAGGAAATGTGGGGTGTGATTAGTGAGGTGGATTGATAACTGCCTGAAAAACAGAGCTTAGAGGGCTGTGATCAGTGGTGCAGAGACTAGTTGGAGGCCTGTAGCTAGCACTGTTCACCAAGGTCCAGTCTTGTACAGCATCTTCATCAACAACCTGGATGAAGGGACAGAGTGTACCCTCAGCAAGTTTGCTGGTGATACAAATCTGGGAGGAGTGGCTGACACACCATTAGTCTGTGCTGCCATTCAGGGAGACCTAGACAAGCTGGAGAGTTGTTGAATGGAGAGGAAACTCATGAAGTTCATCAGGGGCAAGTGTAGGATCTTACACCTGGGGAGGAATAAATCCATCCACCAGTAAAAGTTAGGGACTGACCTGCTGGAAAGCAGCTCTGCAGAAAAAAACTGAGAGTCCTGGTGGACAAGTCAACCATGAGCCAGCAGTGTGCTCTAGTGGCCATGAAGGCCTATGGTATCCTGGGATGCACTTAGAAGAGTGTGGCAAGCAGGTTGAGGGAGTTTATCCTCCCCCTCTACTCTTAGTGAGGCCACATCTGGAGTATTGTGTCCATTTCTGGGCTCCTAAACTTAAGGAAAAACTTTCCTTTGAGGGTGACAGAGCATTGAAGCCAGCTTGNTATGTAGATAAAAGAAAAATATTTCAAATTATAGCTACTCCTTCCAAAACTTTGTAAATATGTTTGTGGTAATTATACATAGACAAAGCTGCTGTTTAAGTTTCTATTTTGTTCATATTCAGCAAAGATAATTTGAAGACTTCTTTATTGGTTTGTCCTACAACAGCCTTTTTTAAAGACTTCCCCTTGGTAAACCCGTGCTAAGTGCTCCTAATGACCCCCTTATCCTTGACATGTTTGAGGAGTCTTGAAAAAAAAGGAGGAATTTCATGTGGTTTAGGCTGAACTCCAGCTCATTCCAGAGCTCATCTGTAAGTGTGTGGAGGAAAAGAAGCTTATAAGGAGTAGGTAGAATGGATTCATGAAGTGGAAATCATGCTTGACCAATCTAATAGCCTTCTATGATGGTGTGACTAGCTGGGAAGATGATGCAAAAGCAGTAGATATTGTCTACCTGGACTTCAGCAAGGCTTTTAACACTGTCTCACCTAACATCCTCATAGATAGGCTTAGGAAATGTGGGGTGTGATTAGTGAGGTGGATTGATAACTGCCTGAAAAACAGAGCTTAGAGGGCTGTGATCAGTGGTGCAGAGACTAGTTGGAGGCCTGTAGCTAGCACTGTTCACCAAGGTCCAGTCTTGTACAGCATCTTCATCAACAACCTGGATGAAGGGACAGAGTGTACCCTCAGCAAGTTTGCTGGTGATACAAATCTGGGAGGAGTGGCTGACACACCATTAGTCTGTGCTGCCATTCAGGGAGACCTAGACAAGCTGGAGAGTTGTTGAATGGAGAGGAAACTCATGAAGTTCATCAGGGGCAAGTGTAGGATCTTACACCTGGGGAGGAATAAATCCATCCACCAGTAAAAGTTAGGGACTGACCTGCTGGAAAGCAGCTCTGCAGAAAAAAACTGAGAGTCCTGGTGGACAAGTCAACCATGAGCCAGCAGTGTGCTCTAGTGGCCATGAAGGCCTATGGTATCCTGGGATGCACTTAGAAGAGTGTGGCAAGCAGGTTGAGGGAGTTTATCCTCCCCCTCTACTCTTAGTGAGGCCACATCTGGAGTATTGTGTCCATTTCTGGGCTCCTAAACTTAAGGAAAAACTTTCCTTTGAGGGTGACAGAGCATTGAAGCCAGCTTGTAAAGTCTCCTTTTCTGGAGATATTCAAAACCTGCCTGGACAAGTTCCTGTTACAAGATGATCTAGGCAAACCCGTTTTAGCGGGGGTGGGGGGTGTGAATTAGATGATCCCCAGAGGTCACTTATAACCCCTACCA
>VWZX01001061.1:19647-52191 GCA_013399015.1 Galbula dea | reverse complement strand
CCAGAAGAACCAACTATGCCCCCAGCCCATATTTCTACGGGCGCAGTGCTCACCTGCTCTCCCTCCCGCCAGTCGGAGGATCCCCTCGGCCCGCTCAACACCCTTCCCCTCTCCTTCCTCCCGCTCTCCCAGCCCCCCTCCCCGCCTTCCCCTCCCAAACCTGGAACGGCAAACCTCTGTATGTTCCGAAGCTCCCCTCTCCCCTTCCATGTCGGTGCAGTATCCGCCAGCAAGGCTCCCCCCCTTTCTCCTGCCCGTGGCGCGGCCCGACCCTGGCCGGCCAGGGCTGCGCACGGGCTGCGCACACGCGGCACGACCCCCCTGTAACAGGTACATATGATGTATATGCCTTCCAGGAGTACATCTAAGGAAAATCTACAGACAAAATCCCATTGCAGCTTCAGCTACTGTTGATATATCCCCAAAAGAGACTGGTGGCCTTGAGCATTGCATTACATCTTTCCTTTTTGTGGTCAAGCTGCTCTGTTCTTTAGGTGTTCCACTGTATGACTGGAATATGCAGTTCCACCAAATAAGCTTTGTTCTTATTCTGTACATGTAATTCAAGCTGGTTCTATCTTTGACCTGAAACCTTTTATGACCACAGTTTCACTGGATACTGTAGAGCTGTTCATATGCTCTACACCTATTAGTTGTTTGGTTACAGAGCAAAGCTTTACAAATAGAATATTAGGGTACTGTGCTAAGGCCTCATTCAAAGTGTTTCACAGTGAAAATCTGAGAAAGACTACTCACACATGAAGTTTTACTTTGGTGAAAATGTAATTCTTCTAAGTTTTGTTCTATGATGCTGTTACTGCATGATTACAGTATTGTACAGGGGAGACACAACTTCATTTCAGCAGTGCTGATGGAAGAGATTGTTATCCTTTGCTAAGGGTTATCAGAGTTTCAGATCTAGCAGGTGAGCTGCATGTGAATTATTTATTAGCTTAGGTGAGGCAATATGAGATGAGTTAACAATGTTATTTAACCTATCTGAAATAGCTAACTTTAGTTTGATGGACTTTTGTTGGGGGGTATTACACAATTGGCTCATTTGGCAGATCCAATTGAGCATTGACATCTGATGTAGCACAGAACAGTAGATAGCTGGGAACAGGGAAAGGTACCAACTTCTTCTGCATTTCTCTGTCTTATTATTTTTTTAAACCAAATCTGTTTGCATGGGAATCAAACAAGTATTATCTTGGTGGTTTCATTGACTAAAATGCCTCTCTGCTCCTCTTTCGTGAATTTTGTACAGGTTCAGAATACAAAGTCATAATATCCTGAAAAAATGTGGTTGCTCCTGTCCATTACAAATGGGGGATTAATAATTCTATTAATTGTGAACTTGATACAAGTGCATACTTTAAGATGGATAATTACTGAGCTATCAAAAATATTTTAAGTTTCACAACTGATTGAATCCTGCCTTTTTTGGTGTAGACTGCCTAGATGATAGAATAATAGTGAGGCATGTGGCAAAGATGGCCAGTTTCTTTAAACCTTCATAATACACAGCAAAATATAACAGAATACCTGAAGGTCTTCCATTTTCAGAAATTCTACTAAGTTCATGGAGATACTATTTTTTTATTCTGTTGTAAGTGCATTGTCTTCTTCTTGGCGGCATTTTAAGCTGTTGTTACAGACTTGGACTGTCATGGACTTGCTGATGTCTGCACTCCTATTGATTTAAGTGTGAACAGGAGTTGGCAAAGGACAACCTTCACTGTCTGTCTGGTTTAATAGTTTTCCTTGAACTTCAGGGGATAGGACATTGAGAAACATCCTCCTACAGCCTAATGCAAGTTGTTTATTGACTACCTTGAACCTGTCTGAGCGAGCTTAGCTGATTTTGCCTGAAATTAAGAAACACTCCCAGGAAGAGCTTGCCAATAAATCTAAGGGGAAAGTAGCTTCATACAGCAAAAAGAAGATGAGCAGCTTGAGAAAATAACCTCTTCCACTTGCAAACCTGGATCTGGAAGTGAAGATGCTGGCTGAAGTCTCTTAGCCTTCTCTTAAAAAAACCAAACCAAAACAAAAAAACACTTAAATTACCCTACCGAATGTACAGTCAGTGAAGGTATAGATATTGCACAAGCTACCAGATTAAGTACCAGGCTTCCTACATTCTCCCATGATATGAAACCTACAAGCACTTCTTCATTTGGATTTATTTTTAGTTAGTTAGTTCAGTTGAAGAATATTTTCTTGCTCAGATTAAGAAAATTTTTTTCTGTCCTGTAGCAAAGACAAATCTATAACAGTGCTAGATTAGCTATAGATGCCTCTAAACTAGTAGAAACATTTCCACTGATTTCAGTAGGCACTGATTCAGATGCTTGCTGTGGGTGAATAATATATTGTGAAATGTTA
Source organism: Galbula dea (assembly GCA_013399015.1). Lineage (NCBI taxonomy): Eukaryota > Metazoa > Chordata > Aves > Piciformes > Galbulidae > Galbula > Galbula dea. The sequence goes on along the minus strand of VWZX01001061.1, from coordinate 49,803 downwards.
AGTTAAACTCAGGAATGACCAACAGGTCAAAAATCAATTTTATGTGCAAAGCTCTATTACTCACCACTCACCAATATAGAAGACCTTTACAACAGAGTCAATATTATTCTAATGCCCAGAATAGCAACATTTCAGAGCATATATAGGTACTGTTAAATCAGTGGAAGGCTCTCCAGGGATGTCTTTGCATCTGGAAGCTTTGTGTGTGATAGAATTAATGTGACAGCATGATTCATAAGCATTTTGAAGTACTTAGAAGTTGAACAATACATTACTCAAGCCCAGAGATAAAACAGCCACTCCAAAGCAGCTCTTCTACAGTTCCCTAGCCTTTTTCAACCCCACGAGAGCACGGCAGATGTTTGGATTGTATTCTGTGGGCAAGATATCAATCAGAGAAAAAGTTAGGACTTGGGGACTGTTAAATCTTGGCTTAGAATATCAAAGTCGAATTTGAAATCATTGCCAAAACAGCTGTTGTTTACAGTCTCTTGACAAACCAGATGACTTGAGAAAAACATTTTTAACAAGGAGATTATAGGAAGTCCAATATTCCTGTCACAGCTATTGCAGGCAGCTCTAAATTTGCACTCCAGCTGCACTGTTATATCCCTTGGCAAACCTGTTACTCCCAATACATGTAGCCAGGAAATTCCATGGTTTAAAATGGGATCACATGGATGAGTTTCACAGTGTTTAACCAGATCAGTTTACAATAAATATGAGTCAGTCCTGGATGAATCTTGTTCCTCCAGACAAAAGACCTCACTAACAAGTTGCCTGTGGTTGGTAAGCATAAGGTGCAGTCCTTTTGTCTCTCAGTTGTTCAGCTGTCCCCCTCCAGATACTCCTGTTCCATGTGAAATGCTCTTAAAGAATCTGTTTTGTAAGATCTTTTATTTTTTGTTTTCTTGATGTTCCTGAGCCTTTGCAATGAATTTTTTTGATAAATATATCTATGTAGGATTGTAGATCAAAACTGCCCAAGAAACTGAAGCTCATTGAGTGCTTCTCATATTTATTTATTAACAACAGTGAACTCAACTTTTTTATTTTACAGTTGGGGAAATTAAAGCAGCAATCACTACAGCTCATCTTCTGAGGCAGTTTGATACTGAATGTCTGACTTGGACATGCCTTTCAGAGGTGTTGAGTATCTAGGAACTCCAGTTAGGGCTGAGGAACAGTTTGCACTTGTGTGAAGTCATGTTAGCTACTTGCCTACACTTTCTGCTTTGATAAAAGGACAACACTACATTATAAGGCACATCAGGATACTAACCTAAAAACAGTTTCATTAACATTATTCGTTTATTAAGTTGACATTACTGCTGGTTTAGATCACGGTGGGTGAGGGGCTCTGTTTCTGAATACGAGAAAAATACTCAGAAGAAAACAACCGATTAAACATCACAGCATCTCTCTGAAGCATTTGTAGAGAAGATATGGAGAAATGAAGTAACTAGTGCCAAAATCTGTAAGTTAGAGTAGGTCAATACAGATACAGTCCAGATCCACAGCCTTATGCTCCAGCCTGACTGGGAGGCATCTGCAGTCTGGAAGCCATTTAATACTATTAATGAAAGGGAATGCCTACGCTCTGCCTCTCAGTGCTCTGCCTCTCAATGAAGCTGATGAGTTTGAGAGGAATGGCATGGTAACATGGTGATAAAAACTTCTGAACCATGAGTTTTGTGTTTGGCCAGTATGAAGCCAAGAGGAGGCCATCAGCATTACCAGTGGATTTTGAACCTTGATCTGCAGATTCTCACTCCCCTGTATCACTGACCAGAATACATCCTCTTGTGTACATGTGGAATAATTCTGGCATGTTATGGCCACTGTGCACAGTACAGTTCAACAATCACCTAATAACTGTTTTAATTAAATAGTGTTTGATTTAGCAGGTTGGTGAACTCTGTACTGCAGTAAAAGATGAGTCACTTTTATTGATCATGGCAAAGCAGCCAAATGGAGTTTAACCAGAGTTTGTTAAGATTTCCATGCACTAGTTGCACACCAGTTGCTCATATTCAAAGCAAATATCTTGTTGAAAAGACACTGTCCAATGCTCCCCAAAGACACTAACATGCTTCTAAGAGAAACGCATCTTGCCTTGCTTAAGAAAGAAGCCACAAAGGTGGAGAGCTTGTGAAAACTTCAGAGTACCAAGGAAGGCCAAGTGAAGGAGCAAAAGCAAGGCTGCGGGGGAAGCCTCCTTGAGTTCCAAAAGAAGAATCTTTCCCACAGTCAGAGCTGAGACTTGATTCTGTCTCCAAAGGCTTCTGCAGCAAGATCTTTTGCATCTAAGTCAACATAGAAAACCTGAAGTCAACAATGCTAAAATGATTTACAATAGCTGTCAATCTGCCCTTATATTCTCTTTCTCTGTCAAGTAAAAGGAAATGTAAGTAGTGAAAGCTTGAAAGTTTTGTAGTGCTCACCTTGTAGGTTTAATTGTAATGTATAAAAATAAATTAAAAAAAATAAATCCCAAATCTTCATTCGCGAAGCCTAGCCATGATGATGATGATGATGATGATAAAAATAAATACCTTTCCAGTAAGGAACTTCTTTGAGCTTAGTAAAGGAAATTCTCAGACTCAGATGAAAAAGCAGTGTTTACTAATAAGTAGCTAGTTTCTAAAAGAAAAGGAAAAAAAATGTTGTTTAGGTGGAGAATTACAGGAGTGTTTGTGGTGGGAAAGGCTTATATGGCAGCCTATGGGAGAAGAGGGAAAAATCGTGCTCTAAATGTGAATGCTCAGGTAAAGGAGTTACCTTTATCTTTGAGGAAGAGTGAAAGACTGGGTTTCTGTGGAACCTAATCTGTGGAGAGATCACGTAAGCCTTTTCTTAAAATTTCAATCTTTGAGCAGTTAATGTTTTATTTGAACTTAACCCCTGCATTAGAGACCACTGCCAATTTTCTTCTGTCATAGAGAAAACAGAATAGAGTAGTATTTTTCATTATTGAGAGAGAACAAAAGGCTGTGAAAAGAAAATACTATTCATATATGGTATCAGCCAACTATCAGTGCATTTTTCTTTACAGGTGTTCCTTTTGCAAGTACATGAGGCTTTCAAGTGAATGTAACAGAAGTGGTCAAATCCCATCTGTGCCAATATCAAGACAGAATACCAAATCTTACTTCATTGTTTGCTTTGGAAACCACAGTCAGGATTTTGCATAGCAAAAATGGGACTGTAACAATATTTTTCATCATAATTAAAAACCCAGACTGTACAATGGTCATAAATTAAAAAAATAAGACTAAAAGGATAGGGTCTTCTATGCTAAATCCAAAGAAATTGATTTAACTTTTTTAGGATTGCCTATAAGAATATTATTTATGCTGTATTCCCATGTGCTGCACTGTATAGATGTATTGTAGAAAGCTAAATAAATAGGCAGTGCTCATAAAGACTATACTTTTTGTGGTCAAGTTTAATATTTTTTTTTCAAAAGTGATCTGAAATGCTCTCTGAAAGTGAAAATTTCTAGTAGCATGTCATACAAACTCCTAAGGTAATTGGAGAGGGCTAACTCAGTGAACAGATTCTTCTTGAATGTGTTCAGTCTTTTGTTGAACATGAGGGGTTGCATAAGAAGGTACAGAAGGCACAGAAACAGGCTTTCCTACTGTTTTTTTATTTCAAGACAGCTGACTCACTGGTATGATTTCAAACTGTGGAAGCATGTCCATTAGTGAAGGTTTGGCTAATACTTGTTTAAGTTGACACCATTAAATGTCTCACTGCTTAGTGAAGCAATGTGAGTTTTCATGGAATTTAGTTCTTTTTCCAGTATCGCCAGTGATCTGCTGTATGGCTTCAAATAAATTACTTCTGCTTTCCATATTTCTCATAAATAATGCACAGCAACCACTTCATTCCTGCATCCTGCCCAGCTGTATGTGCATCACATAGCTTTGCACCTTGTTAAGCAGTTGGTCCTAGAGAATAGTTAGGTTACTGAACAACAGGAGTTTTATTTTCTTCTAAGGAATAGGGTAAATTACATAATGAGTAATCCCAACTGACCTTTGTCATGTTGCAAAGGTCAGGACTGATACAATTAATAGTAAAATGTCTTACAGAAAACCCCAGTAATTCATTGCACACTTATGAAGGGCATCTGAATGTTACTTGATCTGAAGTGTAATGTTACATTGCAGGCCTCCTCTTCAAACAAGGAACTGTACTGTACTATAAATAGCTTGAAATATGAAGGAAAGCATCTGATTTCAAAATTAACTTGGCTTATTGGTGACACTGAAGATATGGCCTAAATAAAAAGATGGGATAAAATTGACTAATATTGAAGGAAGTATAGTGTCTAATATCAAAATATCTACACAGGCAATGAACAATTTGTCAGGCAGGTGTTCTTCAGGGAAGACACTCAGAATTTTGACAGATTGCAGGCTAGGTCCATGTGGTCAACATTGTTTTAATACTTGTACAGAGGCCAATACTGTAATGAGATCCTGGTAATAAGGGTTGACTAAGAGGGTTTCAATTCAAGCATGGTGCTTCTACTTGAGAAAGAGCTGAAATGACTGATGAGAATGAGTATCATCAGGCTAACAAATGTGATCAAAAAAGAAGGGCTGGATGAACTAAATTTTTCAACCTAAAGAAGAGAACAGAAGAGTCATCAATGTGCGTGAAATGCATTGAGAAACACTCAGCATAAACATTAGGGAAAACGTATAAAAGGCAGGACAGAGATTGCCTCTGTGTGATATGAAATTTCCATTGTTAGAGGATCTTAACAGGTTCAGCAGATTCCTGTAAGAAATGACAGATACTATTGCTCTTGCTGTCAGACGAGCATGAAATAATGATCTATGCATGTATGTGTTATCTAGCTCTCTCTTTCTGGCATAATTGCCATCCCATCAGCTGATCTAGAGTCATTATCATCACCTGGAAAATGTGTGGAGGAAAATACATGAATCTCTGAATCCACAGGACTTATCAAGGGTGCAAACTGGAACTTTATGTCAGGGCTGTGAGTGCAGTTATAAACTTTGCTTGACTTAACTTGTTTCACTGGGGATCATTACCCATGCACCTTCTGCCTCACAGCCCTGGAGTCCCATTTAAGTCCAGGCCTAAGCATCCTGTCCTGTTCTGTACATGTGCCTCTCCATTCTTGTCTTCTATTGCTCCTGAATTGTTTTGATTTCCTGACTTCACTTGGAACCTGTTTCCTTGCTTTTCCTTATCCAATGATTATTATACTGTTGATGCAACCTGTTACTGCCTGTGCTGGGGGGTGTCACCCTTACCTATGGTTTCTTTTCTCTTAAAGAGCAGACTGACTCTATGACACTTGGAGTCATTGCCTTCAGAGGTGTCCTAGCTGTCCATGAAAGTAATTCCTAACAATACCAAAATGAACTTTGATAGATCAGCAACCACACTTAATAAAATATTGTTCTAATTTATTAAAATTTCTCAGCATTGCTTTTAGATAATACAGGCTTCACCAACATGAAGGGGTTTGTGCAATTTCTTGAGTGAACATGAAGGTTATTGGATGTTATTTGTGTTGCACTATTACACCAGTTTTTTCACAGACTACCATTTGACGAGTTGACAAGTAAACCACCATACAAAAATGTCTCTTGTCTAGAATGTACTAATCTTTAATATAAGAACATATCTATCAGAGCAATTGCCAATATTAAATAATTGTTCAACCCTTTATCCTTCCCACAATCAGAGATGTCTACTGCAATGGCAGTTCACTCTTAAAAATAACATCCACATTAGAATGCCTTGAAAACAACCAACAGAGTTTTCTCCAGATATACTGTAAATTCTGTCTGAGAAGATCACCTTACATATAGGCAATGACAGTATTCATGGGTATAACATACAGACTAAAACACGCTGTAGTGATATGGAAATGAGTGAAGGTGTTGGAGAAGCTCAACAGACTAATCTCATAGCACAACCCATTTAAGGTACCTAGTGTTCCTATGGAATCAGTCAAATGCAAATGATAACTATTATTCTATGCATCTTAGTAAGTACATCACAACAATTCTATTGTTGAGGAAGGAATCTGTGGCTTAGGTCTACTGTTATAATTAAAAAAACTCTGACTAAGTTCCCTGAAGATAAAATTATATGAAATTCACCAGGCTAATACTGAAAGGACTGTCTTCAAGGGACTCTGGATGCATTGGTCACTGTTATCACTGATGATAAATATGAACTGCTGCAGAACTGAGTAATGTTGGTGGAACAGCATTACTTTCCTGAAGAGGAATAAGCTATAACATCATAGAAATACACAGTAGCATTTTTAGAATGCTAATTTCTTAAGAAAAGTGCAAAGCAGTCTGAAAACTGAGCTCGGACTTTTTTCAGTAGCACAGACTTAACAGGACTAACCATAATTCCTTTGCTCTATACCTTCTTCTAAGCACATGTGCTGCATGTGAAGAAGACATGTTCTTGTCAGAAGAGCTTAAGAGCAAAATTATCTGGCCTCTGGTTAGCAGAATGGTCTCTGTTGCAGCTTTTAGGCAGCTATAAATTATGACTTCAGATACGTCTCCTCAGACAGCTCAGTCTACTTTTGCTTGCCGTGGCCTTCCTTTAAGTGTTAGAGGAAGATGACCTTTTACCTAATTATTCTCTTTTGAGTCAGATGTCACGTTAGCTCAGTTACAGCTGAAGAGGCAAGAGATGACCTTTGGACAGCTAACAAAAGATAAGACACATCAGAAGATAATTACATTCCAGAGGAAACGGAGCATGTTACAGAGAAAAACTGCAGATCATACTGCTCAGAAACAAAAGGTGGGAGTGCTTTACTTTTGGGTAGAGCAGAATAAGGAAGCTATTCTTTGTAAAGACAAGTCAAGTGTAATCAATCCCAAAGGAGGATTGTGCCTCACAAATCTGTTATCCTCTCCTGAGGGAAAAATCAAGTGAGTCACAGCAGGAAAACTATTGACATGATTAACTAAGACCAGGGGAAAGCTTTTCATACAGGAATGTAAAAAAGGCTTAACCTCAAATCTAAGGTATAAGGTAGACAGCTTAAGTGTATAAGAAGGTAGTTGCAAGTCCAAAGACAGAATGATGCAAGGCAGGATTACAAAGCCTAGAAATGGATTACTGTGGGGTTGGAAAGAAAAGGGAGAAATGAGAGAGCAGAAGCAATGCAGCCTTGACAGTTCCATAGAATCACTTGCATCTCACATGACAATGCAACATTTATAAACATGGAAAAGAAAAACATGCTATGAGTATTAGGAATCTTTAAGGCCAGAGGAACCATTATAACCAATTCATGTTACCAGCCCTGAAACATCTATTTTTAACACTCTGAACACTTTCTCTTTTTGTGTGTCTTTATGGCAATTCTAATTGCTAAGCACTACTGCAGTGCTGGTGCTAGTGGTAAGAACATGATGCACGGAAGGCATGTTACTTTTCTTGTGCTTCTAGCTCACTCCGGACAGCCTAAAAATGCGGCTGGAGGTAGTCTTTTAAAGCTTACCAGCTTCCTGAGACTCTGACTGGACATGCTTTCTTGACAATCCCAAAGGGCCACCCTTCTGTGCTATCTATTTTGCAGGGCAAGAGCACGGATAGTTTCTCCTAATGTGGTTAAGAGGATGTTACACTTCACTGCTTTGAACAGTTATCCTAAGGACTGAGTAAGGACTATGGTTTGCTTGATAAGAAAGCATGCCTACTTTTAAATGAAAGCAGCTTTAATCTATTGGGAGAGCCCTCACTCCCCCATTTTTGACTCTCCAAGATACCCCTCCACCACCTGTTATGAGGCCAGGTGAAGTCTTTGTATCAGATCTTGCCAATACACCAGCACTCTGTCTCGGCATATTAGACTATACCTGTTCCTAAAGGAATAACATCAGCCCACGCAGGTCCCTACAGACATTATCACTGCATTTCCCGTTGGCCTTACTGTCACTTTGTTACAGCTGACAGCCTGGTGTCATGTTTCAAAGACTCACAGAATCACAGAATGTTAGGAGCTGGAAGGGACCCGGGAAGATAACCTAGTCCAACCCCCCCTGCCACAGCAGGATAACCTAGACCAGATCACACAGAAGTGCGTCCAGATGGGTTTTGAATATCTCCATACAAGGAGACTCCACAACCTCTCTGGGCAGTCTGTTCCAGTGCTCTGGCACCTGAACTGGGAAAAAAATTATTCTTGTACTCACACGGAACCTCCTGTGCTTCAGCTAACAACCATTGCCCCTTGTCTTGTCAGTGGACTTCTATCCACCTGACACGCACCCTTCGCATATTTAAAAGCATAGATGAGCTCACCCCTTAGTCTCCTCTTCTCCAAGCTAAGGAGACCCAGCTCCCTCAGCCTTTCCTCATAAGGAAGATGTTTCACACCGTTAATCATCCTTGTGGCACTGCACTAGGCTCTTTCCAGCAGTTCCCTATCCTTCTTGAACTGAGAAGCCCAGAACTGGACACAATATTCCAGATGCGGCCTCACCAGGGTTGAGTAAAGGGGGAGAAGAAACTCCCTCCACCTGCTAACCACACCCCTACTAATACACCTCAGAATCTTATTGGCCCTCCTGGCCACAAGACCAGTGGGCTGGCTCAGGGTCATTCTTCCATCTATCAGGACCCCCACGTCCCTTTCACCTTTACTGCTCTCCAACAGGTCAGTCCCCAACCTATACTCATACATGGGGTTGGTCTTTCCCAGACCAAAGACTAGGACACTTGCCCTTGTTGAATTTCATTCAATTTCTCCCTGCCCAACTCTCCACCCTAAGTCAGGCTGAATACCAGCACAACCATGTGGTGTGTCAGCCACTCCACCCACTTTAGTGTCATCAGCAAACTTGCTGAGAGCACACTCTGTTCCCTCAGCCAGGTCGCTAATGAATAGATTGAAAAGTACTGGTCCCAGTACCAACCCCTGAGGGACTTCACTAGATGCAGGCCTCCAGCTAGACTCCATTCCATTGATCTCAACTCTCTGACTTCTGTCCTTCAACCAGTTCACTATACATCTCGCTACTGAGTCATCCAGACCACACTTCCTCAGTTTAGTCGCAAGGATGCTGTGGGAGACAGTGTCAAACGCTTTACTGAAATCAAGATAAACCACATCCACTGTTCTCCCCTCATCTATCAACCCGGTTATGTCATCACAAAAGGCTACCAGTTTGGTCAAACAGGACTTCCCCTTGGTAAACCCATGCTGAGTTCTCCTAATGACCCCCTTATCCTTCATATGCCTGGAGACAGAGTCAAGGAGAAAGTGTTCCATCACCTTTCCAGGGTTGGAGGTGAGGCTGACCAGTCTATAATTACCCAGCTCCTCCTTCTTGCCCTTTTTGAAGACTGGAGTGACATTTACCTTCCTCCAATCCCCAGGCATCTCTCCTGTTGCCCAGGGCTTACTAAAGCCTGCTAAAGACCGTTGAGTGGTTGATGCTATGTCTAATCATTGCAGTCTGGAAGAGTGTGTCTCTGGGCTGTGTGAGTTGCAGGTACTCTGTACTACAAATAATGGCAATACATATTAGTAACTAAAATCCCCGGAATACTCTAGAATTCCTGCTCCAATCACCCCTGACAAAAGGGGGCTGCATTTATTTTGTGGTTGGCATACGTGCATTGAATGTTTTAGACTTGAGAAGCCACATGACTGTGAATAAGAAACAGACAGAGATCTCAGGTAACAACTTAACAAAAACAGTGGAGTGCCTGCAAATTGTTTGGTATGCATCCTAACAGAAGCACAATAAAGTGGTTCAGAGAAGTGAAGATTCTGGTTTTATTCCAGAACAGTCTTTTGCTCCAGAACAGGAAGAGAGAAATTATTTATTTGCAGCAGCAAACTGAGCAACCTTTCTAGGAGGGTATTCTTGAAATGGGCTGGAAAAAAGATCCAGTCTCCTGCACCTCAGGAGGATATTATTCTGTTAGAGCAAGGGCGACAATCTCTCTAGCAGAAAGTAAAGAATATTTTATAACACTGTAACATGTGACTATATATAATAAGTAAATGATAAGAATAGATGGCTTGTATGTTTTGCTACCAAGGCTTTGCAAGAAGTCTTCTCTTCCTTGTATGTAGACTGCACACTCTTTTAGGTGGTCAGCCCAACGAGGAAAGGTGCCTTCTTCCCCTGTCCAGGGCAGATAATGAGATTTCTTGCTGTCCTGTACTGTATTGGTAGAATTTGTTATCCTGTCACACTGAAGAGCAGAAAAAGAGGTGGTTGTTTGGTTTTTTTGTTGTTGGTTTTGGTTTTTTTAAAAGTAGTAGAAGTTAAAACAGAACATGTATGGCCAACTTTTGTTTAGGGAGCAGAATCAGCATAAATGAGTCTTTGTACTTTGTGGCTTTGCGATAAGGTAGTTGTCAATTTTTACCATCAGAACAATGAATGTTTTCTGGGAAGGAAGCTACCAAAGTTTCCTTTGGGAAAAATACTTGTGCAAAAAATGACTGGCCCAAGTATAGTTTGTTTGTAATGGGTGATTAACCTTGAGGCCTGAATCTTTCTTGTCAGGCTATTCTCTTCTGACACCCTATCACTACAATAACAACTTGCTAAATACAACTTTGCATTGGACCTTCACCCATATCTATTTTTCCTTGCTGGTTTGTTATCCACAACTACCACGTGCGTCTCATTTGTTTATAGGTTAAAAGTGAAGTGCTCCTTTGGAGTTACGAAAGCTACAGCATTTGCTGAGATGAACATGCTGCACTGCAGCGGTGGAAAAGACTAGAGGCTCTTCTGCCTTACTGATCAGGAAGCTCACTTACGGACTGATGGCTGCATGGCAGTCTAAGTCAGCTGGCCCTGGTTTCAGTTCACTCTATGTTCCAGCCTCACATGGGACAAGTCTTCCTTAAAGAGACCTGGGTGAAAGATGAGACGTGCCTAATTTGAGACCAACACAACCCAACCTCTCCCTCGTTTTGCCAACTAGATGACCAGAATGATTTGCATGAGAAGAGAGAGAGCACTTGTGATGTACCTGTTCCTGGAGAGGCTCCTTGTGGGCCTACATAACTGCTGAAAGCCTGGATCGAGCACTCTTTCTGGTCCTTGTGTTTGCATTAAAGCACTGAGAACTGATCTTCCGAGAGATCAGTCAACAACAGTTCCCTTTACTAAGATTTCTTTTTGTGGATATAGCTCCGGCTGCCCCGTCCTTACTCCCCATCCCCCCCCGCCACTGCTTGGCCGCGCTTCAACGGCGGCGGTGACGCGCACTTCTCTCGCGAGAGAGCGGGCGGCACGCGGCCGGCAGCGGCCGCTCCCCATTAATAGCGGGGCGAGGGCTGGCTTCTCCAGTCAGAAGCGGCGGCAGCAGCTCTTCACTCCCCTCCCCTCCCCGGGTGAGTACAGCTGCCCGCCCGCAACGCTTCGGCCCAGCTCTTGCGCGCCGCGGGGGTGAGTGGGGTGGCGGGAGCCCTGAGCGACTGCTCGTCTCTCGGGGCTGACTTTGCAATATGGTGGAGGTTGCTGGCGGAGCGGGCGGGGGCTGCGGCTCCGGCTCGCGTCTGAGGTTCGCCGTAGGGCCGCCCCCACTTTCTCCGTCATCGCCCCTGCGGCCTCCGGGTCCAAGTCCTGGTGTGTTTCTGTAGGCTCGCTAAGGTACTCCCGGGACCAGAACGTCCCGAAGTTACTCTTCCAGCCTGCGGGAGAGGCATGGAACTGTCCTGTCCCTGAAGATGTCCGTGGTGGTACCTGGGAACTGGGGCGCCCTTCTCCCTCGGGCATTACGGTTAGCCAGGGCAACGGCCGAGGCTCTTCAGTATGGCTCTTCGTGCTGCTTTCTGGTCTTTAATCGCTTTCCGTAGCGAGTGGAGGGAAACAGAGATGGAATTTGTGACTTAATTTATTCACTTTTCTGTTCAGAATGTTTTACTGTCTCTGAAATACGCTTTCACACCGTGGGCTTTGATCCAGGCATCTCGCTCAGCCACATCAGTGAAGCAGATCTGACATTTGCGAAAGGTGAAACTATTCAAGGGATCTCTGAAACTGCAAGATCCTAGCTATCGTTCCTGTCTTTAAGAGCAGGAATAACTTCACAGACTAACTGCTATTTTAGTGTCTAGAATTCAAATCTGTGCCATTTGTGATGAATCTTTTGAGACACATTACAAATATTGAATAATCCTTGAAGTAAGGGCTTTTCATCCTTCAGTGGCCAATTCTGTGCTGTTAAACTCTTCTCCTGCTCTGCAGCATGCTTTGCAGTTTGCAGTGAAATTCAGTTGTGCTCCAAGTAATCTGACTTGTTATGCTAGGTGAGATACATAACGTGTTTCCGGGGGTATTTCAATACTTGACAGATGGAAGGAAAAGTTTTTCTTGTCCATTACCTGCTTGTATCTTCCCTGTATAGTGGTTAGTCTCATTACAGGCATTACCTTGTGGCATGTGTGTGTTAATATGTGCAAATATGCCTGTGAAATGTTAACAGTATGCCTTTGTCTTTGTCCCTGTTATTACTTAGCACCAGGCAGACTATTAACACACTCCTTTTGATATTGTAATATGTATAACAAAGAATGCTGCCGTTGACAAACGTAGGAGAAAGCCTTGAAAACCATAGTCCTTTAAGGACCAACTTTTAGCTTGCTTTTCTGTTGCTATCATTCTTCTGGAACTTGAGTGTCATATGAAACCATTGTTGCTTCTTGCAGATTTAGTTCAGCCTCCATGCGTGCATAGGATGACTGCACTTCTGTGATACTGCAATACTCCTTTTATAGGGTCCATATGGGGAGAGCTGTTAGTATTTTTTCCATGCATAGACTTGTTGAATGGCTGGTGCCTGCAGCCTATTTCAGTATTGGATAGGTAATATTTGAGTCTAAAGTAGCATAAAGGAAAGATACTTTCTGCAGTGGGAAAATCCTATATTCTGTGTGTTACAGGAACACTAACTTCTGAGCTACCTCAGCAGGGGGAACTGTAGGTGGACACCAGGATTGTCACTAGAGACAATGAACTCCATATATTTAGTGGAATGACATGTGAGAATTGAACTGAGCTTTCTGAGTACTTAAGTCTTCTGTGGGTTTTCAAGATTTGGACAGCAGTAATGACTTAAATGTCAAACTTGACTCACTTATACTAACAGAAGATCTAACCAGATTAAAGATATTGGTGGTTGACTGTTCATCTAACTGAGACCTCCTAAACCAGAGTTTAAGTGGCTTGTTGGCTGGTGTTTTTGTACTAGATCAGAAGATAAGCCCAAGTGTCTCTCTTCTTCTAGAAGAATTTATTAATCCATCAGTTGGTAAATCATTGGTGATTCTTCAGTGAGCTGTTGTACCTCAAAGCCTGCCTCTTGTATGTGCCCCATTTCTCTTGCCTAAACCAAAGTAATTAGGAAACAAAGTTTTAGAATTGTTACAATTTTTATAATTTTAGAATTGTTTTAGAATTGTTACAATAAGATGTAATACCTATATTCAAGAGTGTGAACATCCTAAACCACTTAATCAAAGGGATTGTTGGTTTCAAAGTCTGTTTATTAGATGAAGTGAATATAAAGATGCTGTAACTCTCAACTTCTTTCACAGGCTGTGTGAAATTCAAGACCTGAAAAAAATGGCATTGGCAGCAATTGATCCTCAGCAGGTATGTTTGAGTTAGCCTCATAGTTTTTGTCTAGTTCAGAAGAATAGAAGTCAACTAACAGCTTTCTCTTTTAAACAGAACATTGTGTCAAGGGTTGTCAACCTTCCCTTGGTGAGCTCCACCTATGATATGGTGTCCACAGTTTATGTCACCACAAAGGATAACCATCCTTATCTGAAGTCAGTATGTGAGATAGCAGAGAAAGGAGTGAAGACAATTACTTCAGTAGCCATGACAAGTGCTATGCCTATCATCCAGAAACTGGAACCACAAAGTAAGACAAAGATCAATTTTATTCATGTAATTGCTTTATATATATCCAGATGCACTTACAGTTTAGCATGGTGATGCTGACCTGGAGTGCTGTTTCAGGTAGCTGGCTGAGCCTGTTTCCTGGCTTGAGTAACCGATTACAGGTGGGCTTGATTCAACAACCAAAAAAATAATTCAGAGCCAAGGCAGTTTCTAACTTTCGTAAGAACAAACCCGACTGACACCTCTTTGTAGGCAAGGTGGTTACATAGTCTTTCTCAGCACCTTTCTTGCCTTTCACCTGTCTTGAAATGTTACTTTGGTACTTTCTCTCAGGAGCAACTTGTGGTTAAACTTGGCAACTGTGTCACCAAGCTGTTGTAACCCAGGAGCTTGGTTTCACAAAGTGGCAGGCTAGGTGCTTCAGATTGTTCTAGTAGTTGGTTTGTAAAGTATGGAATGGATTTTGTCTGCCTGCAAGTGAGCTCTTTCTGGCACTGTAAACCTGCTTTGTACTTGGGCTTTGCTGCCTCAAATCTCACTGAAAAGGGGAGGAAAATCCTGTAAGAGTTCTGTTGCATTAACTCTTTTTCAAGATCTATTCTCAATTGGAATTACTTATACTGAGGCGAAAAAAAAATTAAACCCAACTTTGTTTTCTTTTACAGTTGTAGTTGCCAACAACTATGCATGTATAGGTCTAGACAAAATTGAAGAGAGACTGCCTATACTGAATCAACCCACTGACAAGGTAGGTTCTTCCCATGTACATGTGCAAAGCAGAACTGTGCACCCTTCCTCCGTACTATTACAACTACAAACACAAGGATACAGTTTTCAATAAGCTGTGCCTAAATTGTGTAGTTCTCACTAGAAAAAAATGTTTAGTGAATCAACCTGTTTCCTGTGTCAGGTTGTCGCCAATGCCAAGGATGTAGTTGTTGGAGCCAGAGAAGCTGTAACAACCACTGTGACTGGTGCCAAGGAAACTGTTGCTCACACGATCACTGGAGTTGTGGGCAAGACTAAAGAAGCGATGCAAGACAGTGTAGAAATGACCAAGTCTGTTGTCAATGGCAGCATTAACACTGTCCTGGGAAGTCGTGTAGTGCAAATGGTGAGCAGTGGAGTGGACAGTGCTCTCACTAAATCGGAGACCCTTGTAGACCAGTATCTTCCACTTACAGAAGCAGAACTAGGTAAGACTAATTCAAGGTCTGATTTTGTTGGAATGCTTGTATTGAAGAGAAGCAAGCAATCATCCATTTATTATTTTTCATAGTGAGGAAGGAACATGTGCTTTCCAAATGCCTTTTGCCTTGCTGGTTGTAAGAGTGTCTTCGTAGGGAAGTAGAGTGAAAGTAATTATTTCTGTGTGGTGCTCTATCAACCTACCCTGGTGCTAAAGGGCTAGCACAGAAGTCCAGTATTCAGCATTTGCTAAGCAAATAAAATTGCCTTGGATCTCTAAGCTTTCTTCCAGTGATCAATTTACTTCCTTTCTACATATCTAGAAAAAGAAGCTGCAAAGGTTGAAGGTTTTGAAGTTGGAGTTCAAAAGCCAAGCTACTATGTCAGACTAGGATCCTTGTCTTCGAAGATCCGCACACGTGCCTACCAACAAGCCTTAAACAAAGTTAGAGATGCTAAACAGAAAAGCCAGGAGACAATCTCTCAGCTCCACCACACTGTTAATCTGGTAAGTTTAAGCTTTCCCTTGAGGTATGAAAAGCAAATGGTGGCGTAGTCTATAGACTATGCATAGAGTGCAGAAAACAGCCAAAAGAGGCATAGGAAAACTGGGATTGCTCTCTAAAGGTTAAATGCATTTTCTAAATACAAAGCATTTCCCATTCAGAACTTTTCATACTCGCTCATCAGAGCTCCTAAATCAGGCTAAGCTGTAAACTAACTAGCAGTTGTCATTTTAAGCATTGCAGAAATAGAAGTGATGTTGAAAATTATTCCTGTTTTAGACTGCTGGGTTTGATGCAGACCTACTCAGTGAAGAAACTGTCTTGAAATTTAGAAACTGTTCATTTCTTTAAATCTTTGTTGTTAATAAAATGTCACATTCTTTGTGGGCTTGCTTCTCTTTCTGTGGGGATATCTTAGCTTTCCTCTGTGCTTCAAAAGCCTTATCCTAACAACGTACCTTTATGTGCAGGACAAACTGTACATAAAGAGTCATGACCTTCTATATACTTTCAAATTCTTGTGTAGGATGCCTGTTGGGGAAGGGAAAATATCTGAAGCAGACGGGTATACTACACAGCGTCACAAAACTGCTTTGTGTTTTCTCTTTGAAGAGAAGAAACACACTCTTATTCCCAGAAGTCTTTTATGCTGAACTTTTAGAGTATCTAAAAAAGAGGTTACAAAGCAGGTAAGGTAGGGTAGCCCTATTGGAACTGTCTGCTTTACTTCCTTGTTTGGCTGTATTTCAGATCGAGTATGCCAGAAAGAACATGAATAGTGCCAATCAGAAACTTCTTGATGCTCAGGAAAAGATTTATCAATCCTGGGTAGAATGGAAGAAAAACACAGGCCAAAATGATGGTGATGAAACACATAGCACTGAGGTAAATAGATGTAAACATAAGCCAGAAATAAGTGGATTGTATACTGTCAAGGTAATGGCAAACTAACAGTCCCCAAAGTGTGCAACATCTTAATACAGAAGCTTACGTGCAAATGTATAATCTGTATGCTCAGGGCAGCTGATTAGTGACTACTATGAAAAGTGGGGAAAACCCAAACTCTTAAATGAGCCTACTTCTGCAAACATTCTGGGGTTCATTCACCTTTCAGGGGAATGCTCACCCTGTTTAACATGTAAATGTGTTGGGATATCCATATCTAGATCAGCTTAGACCCGTCTGATATGGCCAGACCAGGAATAACAATTTGACAGCATAAAACATTCGTGGCTCCTTGGTTAGAATATACTTACCTGCTCTGACTTCTTATCCAGAGTTGAAACAAGAGTTTACTTACCTATCACTGGGTAGAAGCTACCAATGGTTCTGTTCCACAAAGTACTTGAGCATTGAAGAACTGTCAAGTACTTTCAAGTCTCTGACTCTTCAGACTTAAGACCTGTTTTTAATCTGCTATAACTTTATTTTACTTATCCCCTTTACTTTGCTTCTTAATATATCTTGATCAACTTAAAGCTGCTGTAGTAATAAAAAAATATTAATGTGCTTTTATACTTTTTGTTTCCAGCAGATTGAGTCAAGAACTCTAGCTATTGCACGGAACCTCACTCAGCAGCTTCAGACCACCTGTCTCACACTGGTCTCAAGCCTACAGGGCCTGCCACAGAATGTGCAGGATCAGGTTTACAGTGTTGGGTCAATTGCAGGTGATGTCTACCAGAGTTTTCGGTCAGCATCCTCCTTTCAAGAGTTATCAGACAGTTTTCTTAGTACTAGCAAAGGACAGCTGAAGAAAATGAAGGAGTCCTTGGATGATGTGATGGATTATCTTGTTAACAACACACCGCTGAACTGGCTGGTAGGTCCCTTTTACCCCCAGCTGCCTGGCATTCAGCATGCTGAGAGCAAAGGTGAAGGGGAGAAAAATTCCAGCCAGAAAGACAAACAGCCTGAACACATTAGTGGATAAACTGCATAGCATATATGTACTCTGCTGACTGAGCAAACAAGTGGCCTTAGTAAATGTAGCTGTCAAAAGAAAAGTAAAAATCCATAAACATAGGAGTAGGGGAATGATACAGAGGAAGGACACTTTCACACATGGACTGTATTGTCCATGTGTAGTTAAGCCACTCTAAAAAGTCAAACTGTCTAGAGTGCCTGAACATTGGCAACTGACAATTGTCAAGACGCCGTGTTTGTCAAGTTAAGAAACCTCACCATACTTATCAATATTACTAATACCACTAATCTAAATGAAAATTTACCATAGCTAAAAGCATTTGATTTCTTCCTTAATCTGTGCCAGAATGATATAAAAGCCCTATGTACTATGGGATGCATTTAAAAGCCTTGAAGTCTAGCTAAGCCTGCTTAAATTCCACATATGCTGTAGATCATGCATTTGATTGTAATAGATCTGTCTGTCTCAAATTCTACTGCTGCATAATTCATGACAAATGTTCTGCAAGTGCAGAATTCCAAAAGCTGAAAGTGGGGTTTCTGAACAAGTCAGCTGGAGTTATTTAAATGCTGTGACAGTGCTATATTAACTAAATAAACTTAACTATTGTATAACACAGTAACCTGACCACAGAATCAAAAAAATCTCAACTTGGAAGGGACCCATAACTATCAATGAGTCCAATTCCCTGCTCCTTGCAGGGAAGTTTAAAACTCCTTAGTTTTAAAACTAAACTGTATGACTAAGAAATGTCATCCAGATGTTCCTGGGACGCTTCACAGGCTTGGTGCCATGACCACTTACTTGGGGAGCCTGTCCCAGTAGTGAACTCATTATCAATACTTTTTTTTTTTTTTAATATGCAGTATAAACACAAGATTCATGCTGTTTGTACTCAGGTGCCTCTTGTTGTTGTGTGGATTGGGTTTTTTTGGAGCTGTCTTTTTGTAATACATTTTGTATGTTAGTAATAAATGCTTCAGTAGCCAAAGTCTGTCTCCATTTCAGTGATGTTTAAAACAAATAAAACTTGCTTTTCTGTGACTCTTTCAAACTGAGTCCAGCAGAAAGCAAGCTTGAGATGCAAATGAAGTAGACAAGCATTGAAGATGTGTGTGTGTGTATGCTGCACCATTTCCTTCCACCCTTTTAGTTCCTGTGCATCCTTCCACTCAGTCTTAGCTATACCGCTGCTTTTTTGGTGTTTGCTGTTGCCTACCTTTAATGATGACCTGAGCTGTGAGCTGATGGATGTCCTAATATTGAGAAGAATACAGACGAAAACCCTGTCCTGCCTTTGCAGTAGGTGTTCTGTGTGCGTGAGACTGCTGGCTATCTGCTTTGGCTGCTGCTGCCTAAACAGTGCACATGCCTCAGCTGCAAACACCAGTTTTAACCTGTTTGACTTTATTCACTTTCTTTTGAACTTGAATGACTAATGTGTATTAACACTCAGCTACTTGAGTGGGATCGTTCCTCAGTAAATCCTGAGAACCCTTCCACTGGAAGGGAGTTACAGTCACTATGAAATAAACTTTCTTGGTTTAGGGCTGCCCAGGTAAGTCCTGTTTGTTCTTTGTGTGCCCTTTGCAACTTTGTTGCACTTGTTTAGTGTAGCAATGCTGGCCACCATTTTCAAAGAAGGTGCCAAATACTGTAAAAACAAAAATGGTTTTTCAAAGAAGCTTGTCACTTACTGACATGTTGCTACCTGGAACAATACCTTCACTTGTTACAATGTGGGCATTAAAGCAAATAATGTGTGCTCTAGCATTCTACCATAAAAAGGCTCACTTAGGTGGTGAGTCATGGTTGGTTTAGTAGCCTCAGGAAGACTGTGTTTTAAGCACAATATTAAACAAAATTGTAACAACAAAGGATTACAGATAGAAGATTCTGTAACTTCCAGCTTTAAATAGCTGCTTTTTGTAAATAGGCTGTTTAACATTACATTGACATGAGATAATAAGATGCTACTTTCCACCTAGGACCTGAGTTAAGGCTTCATGAGTTCGTTCAGCAGTTGATTCTATTTGCTTTAAGTATTGAATGAGTTCAGCAGGATAAAATCTCCATTTGTAATGAAATTTGTAGAGTATGTTCACTGATGTAAAGGTGCTTGGGAGCAGAATAGGACTAATCAGGTCTAGAAGTAGCTGGCAGTTCAAAGAAAGGAATTTCCATTCTTGCGTGTGTGTGGATTGTGTGGTTTTTTGTTTTTTTTTTTAATCTGAAGGCTGTGGACCTTCATTCTGAGGTGGTCAGTCAAATAAGATAGTCAGATTGTTCACTGTCTTTGAAGAACTGAGAATTAAAGAGCACCATCTAGTATTACTGCAAAAGCAGTATGTTTCTCTGTTCTGCCTTAAGTTGCACTACTATTTTATACTCTAACATGGCTGTCCAGGTTTACAAAATGTCAGCAAGCAGGTGAAGTAGAGAGCAAGGAATAAAATTTTTCCCTCAGTGTGCACTGTAAGGTGCCTTCTGTGTAAAAGTTACCTTGACTTCTGACAACTGACTTACAGCTGGTGGCTGCAAACACAGGAATGCCTGGTTAAAATGCTTACCAAATGATTGGGCTAGTAGCCTGTTACACCAAAATGCTGTATGTCACTCCTATATCATATTACTGTGGTGTGTGGTGGTATTATTGGATTCTGTCCACTTCCTTCCACCCCCCTCCATCCCTTCCCAAGTGTGTAAGTATCTGTCCCCCGCACCCCCACTAGAATTTCAAGAACCCTTTCTTGGAGGAAGAGTTACCAGTAAATCAGTGTGCTGCTGGCTTATGTTGAATAAGTCTATGGATTTAAATTATTAGGATATCCTAATGAGCACAGCACTGAATGTTTAAAGTGAATTGCAACTGTAGCTTGCACAGGTATCTCCTTGCTGGTAGTTTAGTACAACATATTCCTAGACTGTTTCCTAATTTCAAATATAGACAAAACTTGCTATTTGTCTATAGCAATGTTAGAGAGAGTCACTATTAATGCCCACTGGAGATGAAAATGATATGGACACCTTCCAAAACCATTTTTGTGGTGTGTGGTGGTGGTTGTTGGTATTTTTGTTGTTGTTTTTTTCTTTTTTCCCCCCTGTTGTTGTTTGGTTGGTTTGGTTTGGGTTTTTGTTTGGTTTTTTTTTTGTTTGTTTTCTTTGTTGTGGTTTTTGTGTTTTGTTTTGTTTGTTTGTTTTCAGTACCGGACTGAAACTGAAGTGCATGCTAATAACTGCTGAAAACTCTAAAACAGGAGAAAAACCTAAGATACTTTTCCTGCCATCTTGCCATTTTTCTGTAATTAAATGGATCAAGCAGCTCAGTTATACTGCACAGAAACTTGCTTGCTCTTAGTCCAAAACGACTTTTGAGGGTATAGATTGGGTTAGAAAGCTGTGAATTTTCTCTGGAACCTTTTAAAAAAGATAAGACCAAATATCTTGCAAATGATAGGAAATAGTTGATTCTATTTGCAGCAAAGGAGATAAACTAGATGAAATGGAACAGTCTCAAAGGCTGCCAACAACAAAAAAGCTGGAATGGTAAAGGTTAGAATCTAACAACATAATTATCACTGGTAATGTTATTTAAAGTTTATTTAGAATTGAGAAAATTGTTTCTCTTTAAAAGATCACTCAAAAGTCATTCACTGAAGTTGAAACCTCCCCTTTCCAGCCTCATTTAGCAGAGGATTATTATTCTATCATTACTAATAATCCTTTGTGATGAAAGTTTTAAATATAAACATTCATAAATAGCTCTGTTTGGTACAAAAGCTTTACAAACATTTATAGCAGCATATCTGTTGGTCAAATCCAAATTACAAAACTTGTGTAAGGACTGGAATTGCGGGGATATATCTAGTTTGCTTCAAACTAAAGAAAGCTTTTGAAATGTCTCCCATTTCCTAAGATGACTATTTTAGCAATAATCTATTCCACAGTACATCTTACAGTTAAGCTAAATAGCTAGTAAAATAGGTGAAAGGATTTGGAAATAACTGATGATTTATTTATTTATTTAAATAAAAAAGACCCCAAACAACAAAACAACCAACCAAATAATAGAAACCCAAACAACCAAAGCCCACAAAAAAACCCCACCCAGATTAATTAGTTTATTATTAAGTAATTAATTTAAAAGAGAAAATATAACCTTACTTATTTTTATGTATGATCTGCTGATCATGTGCATGATCAGAAAGTTAGTTTGCTTGGACGTATTGTGCACATTGTTAAATATATTTCTTTTCATACTAAGATGGAAATTTTATTTCTTTTGGATAATGCAGTCTCTGATTAAAAATGAGTGCTTATTCTGAAAGCACACAAAATAAGAACCATCTCTCAAATTGCTAGTGGTCCAGTTCTGAAAATGTACTAAGCAAGGAAAAAATGTGTTAATTAAAGGTAAGTCAATATTGATATTTAACATTTGTCTATGAAGTCAGCAAAACACTGAAGTATGTTTTGCACTTTTCCACACAAGATTTTTCAAGTTTTGCAGAGAAGTGGCATGAAGAAGAGTCATATCTGGCCTTATTCTTCATTGCAAGAATTGGCTTAATGCTTTTTTCCATCTCCCTATCAACTGTGAAAAGTGATATGGAAGTAAAGGTCCTTTACCTAAGCGAGCCCATAACACCAAGGGCTTTGCCTTGTTTCAGTTAGACTGGGGCAGATGTCATAATATGCTATTCCAATATGATTCAAAACTGAGATAAATCATACTGGTATCAATTCTATTTTACTCTGATGCTAACAAATATACTCCAGTTTGAAGTTCTTTGGTGGCTTTGAGCCTCTCACTAGTATGTTAAAGGAGTCTGCTGCTTATAATATGGAGATAATATTATAATATTATGGAGATGAAGAAAGCACCAACTTAACATTCAAACTATTACCCTGTTGTTGGTAAGAACAACATAGGTATAAGTAATAAAAGTGTCTTAAACCTAGGATATAGGGAAAATTATTGCTGGTCAGACAGTTACTGAATGTGGACATAAACCCTGCTCAATATAAATACAGAATAAAAAAAATTTATTTAAAACATCTATTTGGGCACATGTTTAAAAGAGTTTACGTATCAACTACTTGGCCTGAGTCTTAAGATACCCCATTTGACCTACAGCAAGAAATACAGGGTCATGTGCTGATAATGGGAAATCTTATTCTCTAAGTGCTGTAATTAGAGTTTTAGCAGAATAAAGCATCAGCAGAAAGATGCGTGAAAATTCTTTCTGGCAGACAGATATGTTTCACCCATTCCTAGTGCTTTTTAATTTTTTGGGACACAAAGGTTACTGATCTCATTTTTGATCAAGCTTAGGTTCTCACAGTGGTTTGCGCATTTCATTGTATTCACACTAGCACCTGATTAGTGACATGCTGCTTAAATTCTTCTGAAGCTCTATTTTAATTAATATTTCTAAGTCCCTGGTGCCTTATGGCTACCTAAGGAACCGAGTGATTCTTATTCACTGCTCCAATGCTATCTACAACCTCATAGCTGAAACACTAATCCCTTTATCCTTTGATGTGTTCTGTTCTTCTGACATGTTTTCACACTAGGCAAAGCATAGATTCGCCTTGCATGCTGTCTTTCATAAAAGTAAGTCATAAGCGAGGTGTTTTGCAGTTAGCGAATGGATTAAAATTGCTTCTCCAGTCAGCACTGAGCTTAAGTTACACAAATGCCTAGAAGCCTCCTCAGTTGCTGCTTCTTTGTACATACAGAACCAAAATCCTGTCAGCATGCAGCAATCGTTATGTGCTGATACTGTCCTTGGTGCCAAGCGTGTCACATCGTCAACATTAAAGCTAACCCTGAATTAAACTATAGATATAAGTATTTTGCAGTTGGGGAAAGAAATGTTTGGTTATGAGTAAATTACTTAAATTATATCCCATTTTTCAGAAGTGCCTAAGTAATCTAAGTCCTACTAAGGGGACTTAAGGGTTGGGACTTAAGCTCCTAAGTGTCTTAGCCAACATTTTTAGACATGTGTAACATCCATGTATCCACTAATATCTCTGGCAATTCCTGAAACCTAGTGCTGCTTAACAGTACAGAATACCATACATGCAGTGAAAACAGAGGCCAAAGTGGGATTGTAGTTTCGGGCACTTGTTTCCTCAGGAAAGGTTTGATGTGGTAGGAAGGCAGAGCAGTACAGAGGAATCTGTATCAAACTCCTCAAGGCAGGTTCATTTGCATAGCCTATGCTCCCAAGGAAAGAAGAAAGTCAAACTGAGTTAAAAACCTTCCATTCTTAATTTCCCAGTAACCAGTTTCACTAATTACACTCCACTAAGCTTTTTCCCCTCTGTACAATAACATCGTGTTTTCTAAGCAACTGATCTACATCTTGCAGTCTGTCTTAATGGTGTGTGTTTCATATGTGACTGACCATATTTCACTTTGTATTCGGTATCTTGGGTCTGATTTCTGGAGATGCTGAGCATCTTTGTCTCCAGACTACATGAGTACTACTGAAAAAAATGTATTTAGTTTTTGATTGATTTTGATTAAAATTTCATTCCTACACAGGTTCCAGATTTCACTATTACAGACCTGTCTTCAGAGTCGGATGATATCCCAGACATTTTGGATTTGGATGAAGATGATCAACAAGACTTTTCACGCACAAATGGCCCTTACACTGCAGGGCAAAGAGCTGAATAAAAAGAAGCTTAAAAATGTCTTTTTGGTACAATGTACTTTTGCCATGGTTATCTTAGATTTCTCCTTTTTAAAAATGAACCTGCCTAGCTTAGGGATTTTGGGGATATTTTTTAAAAATCAGTACTGTTTCACTTAGCTGCATCAAAATTCTGATTTCTATCTAATCAATGCATACTACGTTAATTCGTTAGCATTCTATAAGCCAGGTATAGCCTAACCAGTGTATCCAGCTGATCTAATATTTGTTAATAATTTGTTCTCCTGCTCATAGCAGCTATGAGAACACTCAGTGCTTTGCATAAAGGTCTGCCAACAAAAGGAGTTGAGGAGGATTTGTCCACAAAATTTCCCCTTTCAGTCTACGTGAAAACAACTTCTGCATCTACCTCTTTGCTGCTGGAAGGGGTAAGAGACTTTGTCTCTGATTTCTCTCAGGTTCTTTTTGTTAGGCTCTGTACCTACAGAGTGTAGAAGCTTAGAGCTTCCCTTTGGCAAGAATGCTTTATGCACAAAAAAATCTCCCTTTCTCTCTACATGCCTTCTGTGTGCAAAAATTTTGGCCATCCTGTCACCATTGGTTGTGGGCCCTGAGACTAGAAGAGGGTAAATGCTTGAAAAAGGTTTTCCAGCAATAAGAATGACAGTTAACACAGAAAGCAGAAGAGGCTGTTAAAAGTAAGGAAAAATTGAGAGCAGAGATTTAAAGAGATATGGAAGGGAAAAAAAATGGAAAAAAACCTCAGTTGAATTTTGGGAAACTTCTGTTCATAGTGATGATCTTTCTATGTTTAAGTAAAATCTCCAATGAGGTATTTGCTAAGCAATGTCAAATCCGCATTTGCTTGCACACAGTGATTACTGTAGGAGTTGGGGTGAATGGGAACCGAACTGGAGGCAGGCTTGGTATTTTTCTTTTCGAGGACCTGGCTGAACTCCTCCAGCAGAGATCTCCTCCATGTCGCTTGGGTGACTGCAGCAAGTCTGGAGATGGAGGACAGTGCTACTCTTGTATCAGCTGTGGAAACCTCGCTCAGCTGTAAGTATCGCTGTGAGGTTGGCACCTCTGCTCTCTCATCATGTTAACACTTGGTTGTTGTGAAAACTTTGAAGTCTAGTCACTGAAATGCCTTGGAATAAAAAATTTAAACCGCACGGTCTGCTGCTGGTGTGAGTTTTACTTGGTTTTCATGTAAAATTCTGTAATCCTATTACAAAATGATTTAAATGATTCAAATAAGGTCTCCAGGGAGACCTTTTTGAAGCCTTCTAGTTCTTAAAGGTGGCTAATAAGAAAGTTCGTGATAAACTATTCAGTAGGGCCTGTAGTGATAAGACAAGGAGTAATGGTTTTAAACTAAAAGAGGGTAGACTTCAGACTAGATACAAGGAAGGAATCCTCTACAATGAGGATCAGGTTGCCCAGAGAGGTGGTAGTTGCCCGACCTGCGCAACCTGAGGGTTTTCAAGGTCAGGTTGAACAGGGTTGGAGATGTCCCTGCGCATTGCAGGGATTTTGGACTATAAGACCTTTAAAGCTCCCTTACAACGCTAACTATTCTGTGATCCTGTGAGTGTACGATAAATTGAAAGGGCCCTCTGCAGGTCTTCTACTCCAGTTGCAGCGCAAAGCGCGGCGGCGCCCCCGCCCTGCCGATACTGCCGCCGCTGCCTGCTTCTCGCCGGCCCGGCCTCTTCGGGGCCCCTCGGAACTGTAGTTAGGATGCAGCTGCAGCTGCAGCTGCAGCCGCAGCCGCGGCCATCACTGAGCCGCTAGCGGTCACGCTGCCAATCTCCTCGCCGGCCACCACGGTGCGCCAGCCAGAGACCACCCGGCCTACACCTCCCAGGATGCAGCGCGGCCGGGGTGGTGGCGAGGTCGACGTCCCGACTTGTCTTGCGCGTCCTTGTTTCTGTTCGAGGGAGGTTGGCGGGAAGTCTCGCGGCGTTAGGGGCTGGGTGAAGAAGAGCTGTTGGGTTTCGCGGCGGGAAAGGCAGTGATGGCTGTTAGTGGGAACCGACTAAGTTGCAGTCTGCCCGTCTATCTTAGCGGATGCAGAAACAGCCCCAGTTGGGAGAGCGAACACTTCTGGTTCTACGTGCTGGCTTTGGGCTTCGACCCGCAGGCTTACGACAAGAGCAGGGTGGTACTGGGACCGTAAGTGCGAGAGGGAGCCAGGGAAGGAGGAGAAGGGTGGAGGAAGGGTCGCGAGCGGGGTCCTGGCTTTGCATTCCTTGAGCATGCTTCAGGGGGGAGGCCGTGGCTGCCGAGGGGCCTAGTGCCCTAGGCAGTACGCAACACAGAAAATGTCCGAACTGTTGTAATCATCTGCATTATTTGTGTCTGAAGAAGTGAAACCCAGATTTACTAATAACTCTTGTTCTCTACTGGATGCATCCCACAGACTAATACGGAGAAAGTTGAGTTGTTAGGCTCTGTACCTCTTGATTTGAAAACTTGGAGAGAGTAGACTTTCACCGAAATTATTTCAACTTGGTTAGAGAGGCTGGAGGATCTAAATTTTTAACTATGCAGAAAATGAAGCATTCCTTGTATAACCTTTAATATAAAGTAATATTTTGTAATCTTAAACTGTTAAAAACGCCGTGTTAATTCAGCATCCTAACTACTTCTGATGCAGCTCTTTGTTTGTGTATTAGGAAGATGTTTATGAACGCGAACATAACTGGTTTTCAGGTCACTGCCCTTTTCTTGTTTACAAAGCTCGATCAACGCCGTGCTGCAGAAACTTTCAGGTAAGTATTTGGCTTGTGAGGTTACTGCTGTGCGCATAATCAGGAATATGGTGTATGCAGTTGCTGAGAGGGGGAGAAAACATGGTGCCTTGGGAAATGCTGTGGAAGAAGAACATACAGTTTCCTTGTGATCAGAAAGCCTATATCAGAAACTTTGATTTAGTTAAAGTTGTTTCTGATACTATCTGTAACTTGTCGAATTTTGTAAAAAGTTTGGCTTCAAAGTAATCTGATTTTCCCATACTTCTCCCTGACTGAAAGGCGAGTAATATTTCCCACTTATGAATTGCTGCCAGGGTTGTGAACGTAGCAAGAACCTTATCTTCCTTAATGTTTTTCCTCATGTAGCTGAGATGTTTTAGCTTACACATTAAAGAAATTGCTGGACGAAGACCAGCGATACAAAAATTGTCAGTGTTCTGACCCTGTTTTTTCCCCCTCTTCCAAGAGACAAGTCTGTCTCGGAAAGAGCTGGTAAATAAATTATTATGGCAAGAAAACCTTATTGTTTAACAAACAACTGTTCTTGGTCTCGGCTGTGTTTCCTCATTTTCTAAATTCTTCAGGAGGCATTCCTAAGAAATCTTTGTCTGTCTTCTTATTACAGTAGTTCATGGAATAACTGAATATTTGAACATATTTTGAAATTAATTTTCTCTTTTTTCTTCCTTTTCTCTATCCTTTTTAAATGGAAAGAGCCTCTGTCTTTCCTGGAGGATATGTCTTAGAGCCTGCATTTAGGAAAGAGTGCTATAATTGGCTAAAAGATATCGCAGTGAGTATTATGATGAATGGAAATTGATGCTACTGGTTTCTGTGACTTTTTAACTTTTTTGGGGGAGAATATCTAGCACTTTTAAGTACGCAATTTAAATAAGGTCGTTTTACCAGAGAATTCAGTTTTACCT
Organism: Galbula dea; assembly: GCA_013399015.1. Lineage (NCBI taxonomy): Eukaryota > Metazoa > Chordata > Aves > Piciformes > Galbulidae > Galbula > Galbula dea. The sequence goes on along the minus strand of VWZX01001061.1, from coordinate 21,919 downwards.
TGTGTCTTATTTCACATGGTTTACCTTTGACTTGTCTGAGGAAAAAATTGTGACATAGTGGAATTTAGTTGACAGAGACTTGGTCTTGGGTCAAAACTGCTGTGGTTTGTTTCTGAATAATGGGATTTGGTTAAACAGAAGTCTTGAGGTTCCTCAGTTCCAGGTGAGAATAATTTTCTTTACCTTGAGAGATGTTTGCTGTGAAGGTGTTTATTATTGTTAAGGTGGTTTCATTTCTTTAACATTAGTCTTTCCTTATGTATGAAGAAAGACACTAAAATTTAAGCCAAGCTTTCTAAAGGAAAAGAGACAAACTTAATGCTTCAGGAATCATTGTTTGTGTTATCTTTTTATGCTGCCTTTGTTTTAATGATAGTTCTTGAAGTCATATCTTGATGTACTGGAACACTTTTCTTTTTTAGTCATAATGGACAAGGTGAAAGCCAACAATGTAATATCTTTGAGTAAGATAAAAGTAGAATAAAATACACTGATTAATGTTGTCAGTAGAAAATATGAAGGAAAATGTGAATATTTTTTCATAGGTAGTGAGTACCAGTTGAGAGTGAGGGGGTCAGACATTTCCAACATTTACTCTAACAGTCACACTAATTTCAGTCTTTGCTTTGAAACTGGCTTTTGTGTAAGGACTAGGGATGATGAGGAGAACATTCAAAAAGTTTTAGTCTCTTCTGCTGTTTGGTATTATCTAAATGTTTGATAGGTGTTGTTGAGACTTTTATGTCTTGGATAAGTTTTGTGTTTAAAACCAGTTTAACTCTTCTAGGGTGAAGAGCGGAGCTGTATTCCATACATTTCAGCTTCTTCACTTATTTCTCCTGGTGGTCGTAAATTTATTCACCTATTCTATAAGTTTGCAAGACATGTCATGGTTGAGAACATAAAAAGGAAAAGCGTAGGTAAGCTACAATGGGAAAAATAAAATGTCTTTGTTTGTCATGTTTGACAATGTATCTGGCAAGTCTTTAATATATGCCAAGAGCTTTAAGTAGTTCTGAGTTGACTGCTAAATTAAAAATATTTTACAGGGTTCTATGCAGTTGCATAGAGCTGCTGCTGATAGAACAGTGCAGATTGTTCTGCTTTCTGTTGCTTTATGAGTCTTGCTTCAGTGCTGTACACCATTGCCCACACAGGTAGTTGCTTGTTCCAAAAGGATTGTACTACTTTACTGTACTCTTTCTCACAACTTGAGGAATTATGAAGGATCAGAGCTGTCTGTTTTGGGCAACTTGTATTGATTTGTTGGCCTAAAGAACAGAGAAGGGGAGTGAGGGTGTGAAAATGTATACAACAGAAAGAACTGGCAGAAAAAAGACATTATGTTGCATACTCTTATTTCAGGTAAAATGAGCATCTTGGTCTGTGACAAACTAGGTGGATTATGAAGTTGTATATTTGCTAAAAGTGAATGATGTGATCTAAACATTAATTTTCATTTAGGCACTGGTATACCTTTTGCTGAAGCTGTGAAATTAAGACCGAAAGATCTGTACATGGCAAAAGCAAGAAACAGAGTTGCATACAATAAACTTGTGCAGATTTTTCAAAAGGAAGATTTTGTTATTCAGGAATATGAGAAAAAAACAAAGTAAGTAATGGATTTTAAAGAATTGGAGTCTTCTTAAAAGCTGAATTTTGTGTGTGTTTTTAAAAGGATTTGGGGAGGCTGCATGTACTTTCCATCATGAATTCTGTTGCTCTATTCCCCATTTTTGTGCTCTTTACCTCTTCTTATTGCCAGTTCTACTGTTTCTAGGGTCTTTTCTTAATCATAGAATCGTCAGAGTTGGAAGGGACCTCAAAGATCATCTAGTTCCGTCCCCCTGTGCCTGGCAGGGAAACCATCCACTACATGAGGTTACCCAGGGCCCCATCAAGCCTTGTCTTAAAAGCTTCCAGGGATTAGGCTTCCACAACCTCTCTGGGCAACCTGTTCCACTGTCTAACCACCCTAACAGTGAAGAACTTCTTCCTAATATCCAACCTAAATCTACCCTCCTCTAGCTTACACCCATTTCCCCTGGTTCTATCAGTGTCTGACCTCTTAAAAAGTCCCTCACCAGCTTTCTTGTACACCCCCTTCAGATACTGGGAGGCCACAATAAGTTCTCCTTGGAGCCTTCTCCTCTGCAGACTGAACAACCCCAACTCTCTCAGTCTGTCCTCGTAGGAGAGGTGCTTCAGTCCTCTGATCATTCTCATGGCCCTTCTCTGGACTCACTCCAGCACCCCCGTATCCCTCTTGTAA
>VWZX01001061.1:1474-19219 GCA_013399015.1 Galbula dea | reverse complement strand
TGGCATCCCTCCCCTCCAGCGTATCAACCGTTCCACACAGGTTGGTGTCGTTGGCAAACTTGCTGAGGGAGCACTCCATGCCCACTGTCCATGTGGCTGATGGAGATGCTAAACAAGACTGGTCCCAGTACTGATCCTTGAGGGACTCCCCTTGTCACTGGCCTCCACTTGGGCATGGATCGATTGACAGCCACTCTTTGGGTGTGGCCATCAAGCCAATTCCTTATCCAGCCAGTGGTCCATCCATCAAACCCATATGCCACTAGTAATTTTCACATTCCACTATTTTTGAAGTATAGTAGTCTAAAGAAATTAATTCTTCACTTAAGAGATGCTGTGTTTTAGAAGGTATGGTTACTCTGGCATTAAAATGATCAGGAAATTCTGTATGTATAGCATTATGATTTCTTAACATTTGAAGGGTCATATCTTCAAATATGACTGTCTCAGGAGTGCTAGGATATGTTCAGAAATCTTTGCTGAAGCTCAAGCATGGTCCATCCCCTTAACTGGAAGAAGGAGCGGGCATAGGACTCCAGTCTGGTTAAAACAGTGATCTAGTGATAGAGCTCAGAAACCAAAGCAGCAGCATATAGGATACAGAAAAGAGGACTGAATCCAAGATGTAAATACAGAAATGTTTCTCAGGTGTGCAGTGATGTAGTTATGAATGGTGAAGTTCAGCTAAAGCTCCCAAATCCTGATAAGAGCCTGAGAAAGGGCTTCCATAGGTGTGTTGTTAGGAAGTGGAAGTACATGAAGGATTTAGATCAGCTTCTAAATGAAATGGTAAGTTAAGTTTCAAGTGTCATAGCCTGAAATACCCAGTGCTGTCTTCGTGTGTATGAAGTCTTCTGTGCCAAGAAGTAATGTTGAAAGAAGCAACAAACCACTGATTGTAGAAGAGGGTAAAGCAGAGGTTCATGTGTACAAATTGGGACATACGGAAACTTTGCTACTTGACGGAATGCATCCACTTTATCCTTGACTCTGTCTCTAGGCATATCAAGGATAAGGGGGTCATTGGGAGCAGTCAGCATGGGTTTACCAAGGGGAAGTCATGTTTGACCAATCTGATAGGTTTTTATGAAGACATAACCAGGTGGATAGATGAGGGTAGGGCAGTGGATGTGGTTTATCTTGATTTCAGTAAAGCGTTTGACACTGTCTCCCACAGCATCCTTGCGACTAAACTGAGGAAGTGTGGTCTGGCTGATTGGGTGGTGAGGTGGATTGTGAACTGGTTGAAGTCAGAAGTCGGAGAGTTGTGGTCAATGGGATGGAGTCTAGTTGGAGGCCTGTGTCTAGTGGAGTCCCTCAGGGGTCAGTACTGGGACCAGTACTTTTCAATCTATTCATTAATGACCTGGATGAGAGAACAGAATGTGCTCTCAGCAAGTTTGCTGATGACGCTAAACTGGGTGGAGTGGCTGACACGGCAGAAGGTTGTGCTGCCATTCAGCGAGACTTAGGCTGGAGAGTTGGGCNTACCCTGGTGAGGCCGCATCTGGAATATTGTGTGCAGTTGTGGGCCCCTCAGTTGAAGAAGGATAGGGAACTGCTGGAAAGAGTCCAATGCAGAGCCACAAAGATGATGAAGGGGCTGGAACATCTTCCTTCTGAGGAAAGACTGAGGGAGCTGGGTCTCTTTAGCTTGGAGAAAAGGAGGCTAAGGGGTGAGCTCATCTATGCTTTTAAATATGTGAAGGGTGTGTGTCAGGAGGATGGGGTCAGGCTCTTCTCAGTGAAGCCCAGTGACAGGACAAGAGGCAATGGCTGTAAGCTGAAGCATAGGAGATTCCGTGTGAATACAAGGGAAATTTTTTTCACTGTGAGGGTGACAGAGCTCTGGAAGAGAGTGTCCAGAGAGGCTGTGGAGTCTCCTTCTCTGGAGGTATTCAAACCCATCTGGATGCACTTCTGTGTGACCTGTTCTAGGGAATCCTGCTGCGGCAGGGGGGTTGGACTAGATGATCTTTCGAGGTCCCTTCCCACTCCTAGTATTCTGTGATTCTGTGATCTCAGGGTGAAGAGGTTCTTGTCTCTCACCATTTTGGAACTGCTCTGTCATCTTTGGAAAGATAGAAGGCTAGCTAAAGGGGTGAGCCCAATGGGTAGTAGTGCCTCAAAGTTGTAACTGGTAGCTGGTCATGAGTAGAGTTCCTCTGGGGTTGATACTGAGTTGATACTGTTCCTTGTCTTCATAAGGGATATGTATGACCACAATGAATGCAAACCTACTAAACATGCTGCTGATGCCAAACTGCGAGGAAAAGTAGATGTACTAGAATGAAGAGCTGTTAAACAGAGAGACCTTGCTGGGTTTGGAGTCTGCCCAACAAGAATTGTACAAGTTTTAAGAAAGTGGAGTGTGAAGTCCTGCGCCTGGGATGGAATAATCCCCAACAGCAAGATAGGCTTGTGGGTGATAGGCTGGGGAGCAGCTCTGCTAAGAAGAACCAGAAGTGAGAGTCATGTTGGGCTACAAGCTGCAAATGAGTCAACTGTGTGCCCTGGTAGCAAAGAAGACCAACAGCCCCTTAGGCTGTATGAAAAGGAGCACAGCCAGCAGTTCAGGAGATGTATTTCACTGTATCTGGCAGTTCTAAGGCCACACTTGGGATAATGTGTTCACTTCTGGTACCCTCAAAGCTGAGGAGGCAGATTGAAAGACAGGACAGATTCTAGCAGAGGGCTACAATGATTAGAGGGTTGGAGAACTTAACACATATGAGTAAAAGCTGTAGAAATTGATTGATTTAGCCCGAGGAAGACAAAGCTCGGAGGCTTTAATCACAACCTTCCAATATCTAAAAAGTAGTTGTAGAGATGATTGAGGATGTGTGTATGGTGACAGGACAAGAAGCAACAGGCTCAGGGTGCTTGAGGGAAAACACTATCTGCATTCTTTCAACAGAAGGCTCAACAGTATAATTTCTGGAGGTCAAAGTCTCAAACTTCTCTGATTTCTCTAATTTTGCATCTCTCACCCCTCTTGGGGAGGTTTGTGCTCTTGCCTACCTTGTGAGGGTACCCTTCAAAAATGTAATTCTCTACAGTGTTTTCATTCTCAACAGGACATCAGAACTCTGAAGATCCTTTACAGTTCAACATGATTCAGGCATTCACTGTCTGTGAATATCAGGACAGTTACTTTTACATGCTTAAAAATTTAATAAAAGCACTTTGACTGTAGCAAAAAATCTCTGGGAGTCCAGCTGCTTGTACTCCAGTGTTCTGTTCTCTAGCTTGTAGAAACTGAACGGCTTGAGCACTACACAATTGCTGAATATATTCAGATGTTTATATTGATAATGGAGATTTCTACTACTTTCGTTATTGTTCTTGGGTCTAATAAAAGCCCTTCCATTGTGATAGAGTAAGTGACAGCTTGTTTTTAGTGGCTTTCCTGGCTGTCTTTCTGCACACAGTTGCGGTAAGAATGTCAAGGAGAAGTTTTAGGATTTTGTTTTGGTGCTGGTGTGTGGGGGTTTTTGTTTGTTTTGCCTTGTGGGTTTTTGGTGGTTGTTTTTTTGGTTTTTTTTTCTTCACAATTCCAAAACTGCATCAGTGTGCAGATTTGAAAAGAATGGGCATGACTGCTTAGTGATGGTAAGGAATCTGGGTAACAGCAGAGTAGAAACTTGGATATTTTAAAGATCTGTGGTAACCATTAAACTTTTCCTAGGCTTTTAATTGAAGAAATAAGACAGATAAAGTCTGAATATGCAGTCCTGGAGAGACAGTCTTACAGGTAAGTGTTTTTTTTCTTGTAACTAAGTTAGCATATATAAAATAGATTTCTTACTCAATTTTATGAAATGTGAACTATAGTTTCATTGTAGTCCACTTGAACTTTTGTTTTGCTTGCGCATATAGGATGAAACAAAATAACCAAAACAAAAAAGACAGAGCTGAAAGAATTCAAAAGGTGAGCATTTTTTTTCTTCAGTGGCACTGTGCTGTATTTCTTCTTACAATTCTGTAAAACTTATTCTCAGATACTGTTTTTTCCACTTTTCTAACAGTGATTATGCTAGTCCTCTCATCTGTCTTTATGCTGATTTTATGCTCTGTAATTGCAGGTATTGTGGCAAGCATTTTAATAGCATTTTTGTTTTTCTTGCCTGTTAAGGTCCGCACTATGTGGGCACTTGTAATGGAAATGCTTACGTCTCTGAAAAAGCAAAAAGAAGTTGTGGATTCTGTGCTTGAAGATTGTGCTGATCAGTGCATTTTAGATGGATCTGAAGTTGTTCTCAGTATTCCACGACTGTTGGCTTGCAGAGTTGAAAGTAACAGACGCCGAGTAAGTAGTTTTTGTGCTTCTTGCTAAACTGTTTGGGTTTATTATGGTCCCTAGGGACGTAATTAGATACCTTTAAAAAAGGAAAAAAGTGCTTTTGCATATGATAAAAGATGATTGCTCAAGGATGGAGAAAATATGTCTAATTTGTATGTGGAAGTTTATGATTATGCTGCTGTTTAGTATTGGCTACGTTTCAGCTGATAAGTACAGTAACTGCATTGGGTAAGTCTGCCTGATTAGCAATAGTTGATTCTTTTTGTTCGTCCATTAGAGCTAAGTTAGCTAGTTTAACTGTTGCTTTAACTAATGGAATTTTTTTCTGGTATGTAGTTTATGTTGCTCTTTAGGCCTGCCGTGTCTTTTGGGGCAGTGGTTAAACAGAGTACCTCATTTGTTGAAGTTTTCTTAGTTCATATTGCTTTATAGGCTGCTTTCAGGGAGCTGATTGTAGAAAACAAACTTGAAGCTTAGATCCAGAATGTGATTTTTGAAAAATGAAACAATCGGAAACTGAATCCAAATACAAAGTAGAACTTTGTGTCCCTGCACTATCCACTGAAGATGTAACTTTCTGATATTGATGCTGTTCAATAGTTGGTGTTTTGTTTGCTTGTTTGTAAGGTTTTTTTTTCTTCCTATACTTAAAAGGTTTGTACAGCAAATACATATAAAGGTGAAAAACTGAATTTCCTAACAGTCATTCAGTTATTAAATGAAGCCCTCAGGGTATTAAGAGATGAGCATTACCAGTTTGATTTAGAACAACTTCTGGTCTTGGAGAACCAGGTTACAGTCTGCAATAAAGTACAACGGAGTATGAAAGCAAAGAGGTAATTGTCTGGAAATTTTCTCTGGTTTCTTGTTCTTTAGTCTAAGGATTATATCTTTGTACCTTGTCTTTTCTAAAGTCATGTTATTTATAGTGAGAACATGTTGGTTCGAACTTCATCCTTTTGTCTCTGGGAAATTCACATTTGTCTTGATTAATTTAACTTTTAACTGATATCATTCTCTAGGTAACTTCAACTTCTTGCCCTTGCTTCATTGATACTTAAGGCTTTCTTCCTGGGGACCTTGTTTGCTAGCTGAGATCTGAATTTTTTTTTTCTATGATAATCAGTTCTGCAATTTAAAAACTTACCTGGGAGTGGCTTAGTGAAAGCTTAAGTGTACATCTCATTGTGTGTATATTTTAGTGTAGCTCTTCAAATTCTGCTGAAGAAACCCGAAGACCAGCTATCAGCTACTGCTCAGGTTGTGACTTCCAGTTAGTCCTTAGTGCATGCACAAATAAATGACTAAGATGATGCATATCAAAGATTTTGCAGGATAATACGTGATACGCTTAATCTTTATGCACATTGTATCTCCACCAACAAACGCTTCCTTTTTCCATGTTCATGTGTTACAGGCTAGCAATACAGCAAGAACTTTATCTGTCAACAAGTAGATCTATTTCCAGAAAACAGGAAGACTGGAAAGTGAAGTGGAAAAGCTTTCTTGGCCGATGTCCTTTTAGGTTAATGTTAGATCAGAATCCAGTAAGTAGTTTTCTGTTTATCTGATTCTACACAAGAGAGAGGGTCAGGGTGAGAGAGGATGTACATTTAAGCTAGTGTCTATTGCAACACTTACTTACTTTATAAGTAAAATTAGGGAATCAGATAGCACAATATAGCAGAAATTGCTTTATGATGTAGTAGTCTTTCTTAAAGAAGATACGTTTGACTTAATGACAGTCTGTGTTTTCATTTGAGATGGGGGTAGAACCATCTCATCAAAGCAGCAGATCATTCTAAGAGCCAGTTGATTGATTGGTTTTTGTTTTGTCCACATCCGTCCACCTGTGAAAACTGTGCTTTCATGTGCCGTCCATCTGAACATCTGTTGAGTTCTGTTTCCCTTTTAAAGGCATCTGTTTGATGAATTAACAGTTTTTTCCATTCTGACACATTAATACAGGGATCTGAGGGTATTCCCTTGCCTAGCTACATAAATGTTGAGTCTGACAGCTCATGTTGAGCCTGACAGCTGCTTTGCAAAAAATGGATGTACGTAATTATCTGTTAATTGCTGTTGATATGCACTTTTTACTGGCCTGCTTGTGTAACTTTTTTTTTTTCTTTTGAAAGGGGCTTGATTTGTTAAGAGCTTTGCTACTCCGTTCTTTTAATCATGCAGAAAACTATGAGGGTAGTGTCCTCTGTCANCCCCCCAAATGATGCTGGAGTTGTTTGGTACTTTATTGTTCTTGCATGAAGGTTGTTGAGACAGATTTCCATGTAGAAAGGTTCGTTGTGGCTTTTGGAGGATATAGTAACTCTAACAACAGAAGTTGCTTCAGGTTGGAGGAGTATTTAGGAGAAATAAAGGAAAGAAGGTAATACTTTTCCCATCAGCCAGCTGGGAGAAAAATTGAAGGTGTCCTCCCAGATAAGTATTTTTCCTAGTGCATTCTGATGTGCCATCTGATCAGGACCTTACTTGATCTCTCTGGTTGTTTTTAGTCGTCAAGTTAACAGCGTTGTTCAGCGCTCACTTTGGTCAGATGTGGATGTCACCAGTTGGCTGATGAGCTGATTGTGTTTTACTGGGTAGTGCTTATTGACCAAGTGTTGGCTGTCCCAAGTATAGAGTATAAGGTGAAAAGAAAGGAAGGGGGAAGACAGCTTGAATCGTTTGTCATTTACAGTCCCTTTTAGGAAAAATGACATTTTTGTTGGAATTTCAAGGTGCAAAGCAATAGGGAGTTGGTTACGGAGGTAAAACTGCTCCAGCAGTCTGAGAGTATGTAGATATAAGGCTAGAAGCTGCAAAGGAAAGGCTACAGAATTGCAAATGGAAGGTCATTTGCTTTAAAAATTCTGGAGATTAAAGCACTGTGCAATAATGATCTGAGCTTGTAATATTAGAAAAGTTGAGATGAACTGGTATCTGTGTCATTCCCTGTACTCTTCAGTTAAGACACTTGATCTGAGGATCCAGCCACTGAGAAAACTAACTTTCTGCCTGTTAACATGGTAAGCTTAAAAAGAAAGGGAAAAAAATACTTCATCCAGCTTTCTGAAATGCACTTGGATTTTGGAGGTGTTGTGGTGAATACAAAAGGAAATACCTTTTATATTTGCAGAAGCTGAAAACACAATGGCTGTGAGTAGGTAGAGGAATGATGATGACATGGCTGGGATTGTAGCTTGGAGTAAGGTGGAATGTATGCTTGATATGTGCAGGGGCAGCAGATAGAAGCACGCCTCTTGAACATGTGTTCAGGAGCAACACAAATAGGTGCTAGTTGTGTCTGTGGCTTCTGGTGGTACCTGAGCAAGAAGATTGATTCCACTGTCCTGCTCATGCATTAAATTATTTTTCTTAAAGTGTTCATAAAGTCCATCCTGTGAATAGTCTACAGAAGTGGTCAGAATCACTTGTCACCTGGGAAAAAAATTGAAGCAATTCTAAAACTCTTGACTTGCTGTTTTAGATGTTTGCGACTCTATTCATGAAGTGCATTATGAGAAAGACGATGGGGCATTGGAAACTATGATGGATAAGTCAACACTGCCACGAAGATGGTATGTTGTTAATGAGAAATTGAGAAAAAAGCAGTTGAAAAAATAGAAACTTATTGCTGGAGCTGAATATATTATATCTCTTGATCCTTAGTGGAATATTTCAGTAGCCCACTCCTTACATGCCATGTCCACTTGATGTAGGAAGATAGTCCTAAAGTAATTTCTGCTTTCTGCAGCTGGTGGCTGATTGATAAACTGGTTTCTGCTGAATAGGGTGTGCAGCAGCCTGGTTGCCTGGGTTTTATCTTAAATTTTAAATACATTCTTTCAAGCTTTAACTGGTGGAGAGAGAAAACAGAATTCTATTCTCAGACTGGGTCGATGTAGTTACATCTGTATATGCTGAGAGTAAAAGAATAGACATTGACAGCAGCCCTCCTTTTCCAGTGTGGTGTTTTTGTGTTGGTGTGGTGGGCTGGTTTGTGTTTTTTTTTTTTGTGTGGGTGTGGTGTTTTTTGTTTTGGTTTGTTTTTCTTTGTAAAAACAACAAAGAACTAAACCCAAACAAAAGCCTCTGTCGACTCCTAAGTGGAATTACTTTGTTGAACCTTCTCAGCAAGGCTTTTGTCATGAATCTTATAAAATCACTTTGTTCTGTGAAGTCTCTTACTACAACTCCAGCAAAGGATAGAACAGAAAACAATGGTAATCTAAAACCTTTTGGTCTGTTTCTCATTTTCTTAGTCCAGGAAGGTTTCATGACTTTCTGAGTAACACTGTATTTCATAGGAGTTCTACAGGTGCTTCAGAGTTGCCTATGAGGGGATAAAGGGAGTTAGAAAGGGAAGGCTGTCCTATCCTTAGACATCAGTAGATGTAATTGCATATAAGTGTTGAAGTTTGTCCAAGCAGCTAACAATTAAAGCCTGGATTTCTCTTCAGTGACTTTATGCAGCATGGATTTTTGTCTGCTTGTGATTCTAAAGACAGGTGACAGCAAATATTAATGTTTTAAAGTGCATTCTTCCTAACAAGTAAGGGCTGTACCTTACATTTTAGAGAGCTATGCAGTTAGTGCTGTGCTTATCAGAATTGATAAGACTGATGTTTTTGGTAGCCAGGTGATTGTCAAATATCAGAAAGTTCATATAGGAACAGATCTGTGGGTGCCAGAGCTGAGTCAGAGGAATAAAAGGGAAAAGAACATTATCAAGTCTGTAGAAGACTTTCCAGGTAATTTTGATTGCAGAGGACTTGTTTACAAAATGTGCCAAAATCCCTTCTTTTTCTATTTGGTAATGAAGGCAAAACTTTCATAATTTATTAATTTTGGGAGGCTGATACACAGCTAGGGCTGAATCTGCTCTAATTGTCACATGTTCTCCCTACAGTAGAATTGCCTTCTGATAACCGGGACGAACTGAGGGAAATCGTAACGGACAGATACAGGGCACACAATATGTAATGGCCTTCTACCAAGACTTTCAAACCAGTTGTTTCATTTGTTTCTAAAAACTTTTTTTCACCCCCTTCCTCTTCTCTCCCCCCTCCCCTGCCAAGGATCTCTTCAGTGCCTTCGGAGTTGACAAAACCATCTGAAAACCAAGAAAAGGTTATTCTTTAGTAGTTTTCTACCTGTCAAAGAAGTTAAACTTAAGATATTTGCTTTGTATATTGATCGAAGCCTAGACAGTATTTGGGGGTGGGGATGGGGGTGGGTTATGGGTTTCTGTGGTTTTTTTAAATTTTTGTTTGTTTGTTTCCTAAGTATTTTTTTAACATCTGTGTCAGTCCTGTAAAACAGTAAAAGCTCACTGTCAAGCTTTAGGAAAGGCCAGTAAGAAGTATGTGCACTTGCACCTGGCTTCACTGATTCCCTGCTTGCTGAAATAGTCCTTCTGGTGTGAGCAGTGGTCAGGCTTTGATGTTCCTGTAAAGTTGTGTGTGAACTTAAGGGTTACAGTGTGGCCTAAAAGCAACATGATTATGTAGTTTTCCATTGCACAATTGTTCACAATAGTGTGTTCAGGGTAGCTGCAGATGAGTCATCTATGTTCTGTGTGGTACTCCATTCTAGCCACTACTTAAGTCATACTTTAGATAGGATTGTAAAAATATTTTGGTTTAGAATTTTAAAATGAAATGGTTTTTACTGACTAAAAAATAAGGCCATCGCTATTCAGAATTTGTAGGGCAATTTCTTCATGATAATTTTGTGATGTTTGATTTTAAAACTTGTAATAATTCTTATGGGTTCCTCTAGAATTTGCATATTGAAACTTGCAAGGGAAAGAAAACCCTTGTGCCTCCAAAGATCTTAAGAAATGAAAAGGATGAGTCTGCAGCTTCAGAAATGCTGAACAATGCTGGTGATCATGTTATCCAGAGAGAGCCTTCTGTCAAAAAAGAAGACCCTAATGAGAAAGCCAAAGATGAACTGGCAGAAGAGGTTAGGAAAAGTTATTTTTAAGTGTTCGGGGTTTTTTTTAAGTAGTCATTAAGCTCAGGAAAAACTACTAATTATATCCTAAAATGCCTCTTGTAATCTGCATGCATGAAAAGTTATTTTTCCTGCTAAATAGTAGTCAGCAGTCAGGAGTGAGTACCCAGTGAACTCCTTCCTGACAGTGTGGAGCTTGTGCAGTTGTTGTAATATTATGGTGATGTGAATAGCACTTTCAGTAGAATCATGGTATGATTTTTATTACCTCTCATTTTAATCTCTGAACACTACATATATTAAGAATTCATCAATCGTTTTTGTTTCTGAAGTTATGCAGTTTAAATATTTAACATGGGCTTGGGAAACTTAAGCAGGAATTTAAGTATTTCCTCTTTTAGATAATTTTTTTAAGATTTAATTGAGGAATGTCATCACAAGAGTTATTTTAAAATGTGCCACAGCTTCGTCTGGAAAGTAAGTTGCATCTTTAACTGGCATGGTACATTTATTTTTCATCTGGTAAAATGTTTTAGTTACGTAAATATAGTTGTAGTCTTCGTGCTGTTGCATTTCTTGACTAGTGCCTTAAATATATTCTATCTGAGCACATTTTCTTATTTTAGAAAGGTACTTGTAGATGATGAGAGAACATAGAATTGCTTCTGATTCTGATGCAGAAGAGTCAGGAGATTCCAAACTCTTCTGATCATTTGGAGAATCGAATATATTTTTAGACATAAGTGACAAAAATAAAGAAGATATAATTTTACTTTCTCAGGATTTACCCTTCTGTAACATCCCATAGGTTGCAAAAACAGTGATGTCTGAGTCACCTCAAAGTAATAAAGGAAAAGTAATGCCATTAGAAGATGTGCTTAGCTCACTGGCCTTTAACCCATTCTTAACAAGGAAACAGATTCCCCGAACGCCAGAAAATCTGCGTAAGTCTAAAACTCTGTTTTTATAATCCTTATTGATTAGAAATGCAACTAGTTCATTGATATTGGACATGTCACACAAGAAGAAAAAGATAATAATTTCCTTGAAGCTGCAAGTTATCCTAGTGGCTCACTCTGTAACACAACATGATGGACCTAGTAAGATGTGAATATTGTGAATGTGTTCTAACACAGATCTTTTTTTTCCCATTTAGAGTCCCCTTGGTGTTGAGGAAGAAAACTAAGCATAGATAATATAAAGCAGCTATATATATATCTTCTTAGATTGCTTATATTACTAAAGGGACAGAAGGAAAACAGGTTTGAATATGAAAGTACTAAAATTTTTACCTTGTTTTTTTCCATTTAGTTACTGATATTAGAAGCTCATGGAGGAAAGCTATTCAAACTGAGGGGTCATCAGATGTAGAGCTGGCCCCAGAAGTAGTAATGATAGAAGAAGCTCCAGTGTGTGCTAGACCTATAATGCAGAAGATGTCAGACTCTAGATTCATGTGCCTTATACCTGAATCTCCTGTACCTGACTTTGATCCATCCTCGTCCCAGTTAAGTCTCAGGAAGTCCCAGAGAAGTTCTACAGAATGTAGACCTCCAGAGCAGATGAAGATAAATCATATAATTCAATCACCAGTTTCAGAAACGTCTGGAATGTGGAAGAGTGAGAGAACCGAAGCACAGGAATTAAAATGTTTTGTTTTGAATAAAAGTTCGATAGAAGATCCAGAAGAACAGACTCTTCATTATGTAAAGAAGAGCTTGGATACTCCAGGTGTTTGTTCAGAAAACAATAATAGAAAAACTATTCTACCTGAAGACCACTTCCAGGGTTCCTTAGTGGATGGGATGCTGCACTGGAATGCATCTTCATTGTTAAGTTATATGATGCGTGATGTTAGCTCCCTTGGGATATTGGAAGAGACACTTCCAGACGAACTTGATAGCATAGATTTCAGCGTATCTGTAAGTTCAGAATCAGGTTTTGGTGTAATAGACAGCCCATGTGTAACAGGTGATTCAAAAAATAAGCAGGATATTAAAAAATCAACTCTAAATCTGCACTCCCTGTTCAACACAAATAAAGTGCTGGAAAAGACTGCATCTAAAAGTGAAGAGATGCTGCATCAGACACATAATGAAGGTGAAACTGTACGTTGTAGATCAGACCTAAGTCTTGCACCAGAAAAGAGAGACAGGGATGGATTGAGCAGTCCTGTAGGACCCTTCCGCATAGATCAGGAATTTACCAAGACACCATCGCCAAAATCTGTTAATGAAAGGAAGTATTCCCTGTCATCTGTGCTGGTATCCTGTCAACGTGTGGAGGAAATAGCAGCAATGGTACACGAAATCCCGTTAGACTTAATGCCTAAATTGAGGGGTGAGTGTCCATGTACTTTAGCAACAGGTTGTTGTCCATTCTGCCTCTGGATATACTGCCATAAACAATCTACTCTGAATAGTTGAACCCTGTTGTGGAACTATAGGGAGATAGATTATTTGTGTGTTTATTCCTCAAGGAAAATGAGACATGCTTTAGTTACGTCAACATCTTGCAAGGTAATCTGCAGCTATTTAAGAAAAAAAACCACCTTTAAGGTGCATAAAAAAATAAGTTAAATTTTGAGAATTCACAAAGTTACTTTGGAATGGTCAGTTTACTCTGAACAAATTTGGCTATTTTAAAGTGTGTTGTACTTAGCTGGAACTTCTGTGAGTACCGTCAGCTGTTCATAGTTTGTAATACTTTATAAGATACATTAATAAAAATAAACCTGTAACGGTTACACATGAGACTCACACAACATGATATTTAATGGAGTACTAAGAATTTAATGTAACAGGCTAGTCTTGTGGAATAGTGAGATTTATATTTTGTGCAAAAGCTTGTTGCACTTTAGCTTTTGTTTACAATTATGGATATCTGATATCAGATGCTTTTATTTTACTTGGAACAATCAAAATTTGAAGTACAATTTCATATTGTTTTAATACACGCCAAACACTTTTGGAGCAGCATTTCAATTAGTTAATTTATTAGAGTGCTAACTAATACACTTTTTCTTCCAGGTGAAGAGCGGTTGAATGAGAAGCCGTGCACGAAGGAAGCATTGACAGGATAGAATTTGTGAAGCAGTGCAATTATGGTGCACTTGAACGTGTAGTGTGTTCTCCCAGCACTGCCTAGATGGAGAAGTTGCACTCTCTTATATTTTTGCTGAGACTTAATCTAGTTTCCTTTTTTCAGAGTGTAAGATGCCTGCTCTGGTTCTTCCAATTTCACGTAATTTGCAGTTGCATTTTATGTAGAGCCCGTCTTATGTGCAGAACTATATATTCTTTTAAACATTTCTTGAAGTAGCATAATCCTAGAAAATGTAAAAACAAAGTCTCAAATGAGAAATAGTAAGATCTTTGTCAAATTTGTCTTGCCCTTATTTCTCTTCCTGCCCCCCCCTCCAAAAACCAAAATAAACCATGAACAGTGTAATGACAGAAATTTCACTTGATGCTCTTGCATGCATTGGATTCTCCTCTGGTACTGAGACTTGTGATTTTTGTTGCTGTCAATTCTACCTGTTGATAGAGGCTGCTCTTTTTTTTCCTAAACTTTCACTGAAATGCTTATTTCTTTAGGTATATTACTGCATAATTGTTTTACATTAAAGTTACAAGAGTTTATGAATTGTGGTAGTGTTAATACCACAATTTAAAAAGACTTGATAACCATTTCTGACATTGTGATATATGTAACGGATAATACATCTTGTTATGGAGTAAGAACGTGAAAGTTTTGATTCCAGCAAATAAACTTACTCTGGAAGCACTGACCCGTAACCTGATGTGTTTGCAGTATTTCTTCTGAAACAGTTGCAAATAGATTTTCGGAAGAATCTCCACCTGTATTTGACATCTTCCTTATAAAGCAGAACTTGAAAACCTTTATGAAATGAGGTTTACGTGGGTGCTATAATGTGGCTGCTAACATGTTAACAGCTAAAAGGGAGGTGCTTCTTAATGGCACACTTACTTGTTGATCTAATCATGGTCAAATATCTAGAGAATTTGAAGGTCTGATTTGCTGTCTGAAACAAGCCCAGCTATGATCCTTGCAGACCTGGGTTCTAGAGTTTAGTGCTGGTGACATCACAAAGATTCCCCAGGATACTGTCAAGGGATTCCCAGGAAACTGTCAAGACTTTCCTGCCTTGGTCAGAAGAGGCTTGAAAGCAGGACCCCAGAGCTCTGGGATGCCATCAGAGGAACGTCGGCATGCTACCCCATGGAAAATGCTGGTCAGCTGCGATGTGTAGTGTAGTCTATACCAGTCATGTGCTGTTCCTGCTTATGAGGTTCCTAGATCTTCTGACATAACTTGTCTTTCTTAGCAAACATGCCTCCTGTATCTCCTGTGCATCTGCATATTCCATCCGTGAAGAAGTGCATTTGCCAGCTCTGCTCTTGTGGGTATGTAAAAGAGACTGGGGGAAGGAGCTTGGAACGGCAGTTACTTGGCTAGCAGGCTGCACTGCTCTTAAGGGATGCGCTGTTATTCACTGCTATAAGCTGCATATGAGAAATTATAAATAAAGGTATCCGAGAGCACTTTATAAAATAGGAAGTACTTTATCCCCATTCTGCCTACTTAACTACATAGTTCTTATTTTTGTTACAGGAGTAAACATGGCAGGGAGGCTTCCTGTTTATCTTATGTAGGTAGATTGTCTCAGAGGTCTTTTCCAACCATTAGAATTATATGATTACATCTTTAAAGAAAGCTTTCCACTTTATGGCCACAAACTTGCTTTTATATGGAGGTTTAACATCTTACAAAGTGATTCTTCCTGTGTAAACATGCAGATACTTTGCCAACAAAAGAGGCAACTGAAAATACCAGGATTCTCGTGAATGTCCACAAACTCTTTTTCTTGAAAGCAATGATTAGCTTTAGGCACTGCAGCATAATGTCTGTTCTCCCATCTTTGCAGGTTAAGAATTCAATTATTATTAGCGGAAAAAAAATCTATTTTAGACTTATTCAGATTACATATCTCAGTTCGTTTTAAAGATGCTAAATAATTATGAAGAGAGCTTGAAAGTACAACATTCCCACACAGTTTATATCAAGCTGGTATGTGTTGTTCATTATTGGATTAAGGAGCACATGTACTCCAAAAAGAAAAGGAATAGAAATGTTGATACTAAGAGTATTATAAACTAGTTTTGAGTACTTTTAACAAACTCTTACCTATAAGGTACTAGTGCATCTGCTCCCTCCATTTCTTATTCTTTGTATGTGTACAATTTTTTTTAATCAGTATTTATGTTTGACTTTTGAAAATGTGTTCCAGAGAGAAGTAACAGTTAGTTGATTATTGTGTTAGAGAACTGTGCTATCAAGGACCTAAACATGTAGCACTAAGATACGAATTGAGAACGATCTTGTGGTTCTAACCAAGTAAAGTGCTGAAGTGTGTAAGTCTGTCTTTGAGGTTTGCAGTAATCTTTCAGATGCTAAATGAGCAGGTAGGATAGTGAAATATATGGATGTGGATAATGCTTTGATCCTTTCTTGTCCTAGAAAAAATTAAACTGGGTTTACTGTGTTTACTACACTGACAGTTCTGGTTTAAGAAGTAAAAGGTAGGAATTTCAGGTTTCCTGTGAAGACTTGTCCTCAGATTCCAAGTTACATATATAAAAGCAGAGGTGATAAACCTGTGCACCTTAGGGATCTTTACTGCTTGCAGTAAAGTACTGGTACATAATAGCAGCAATGAACACATCTGAGATGCGTGCCCAGGTAGAGGAACTCTTCTGTGTAAGAATAGAGCTCTAGGAGGAGGTGAGTAGGCTGAGAAGCACCAGGGAGTGCGAGGGGGAGATTGATCACTGGAGCCACATGCTGCATTCCCTGAGAGGAGGCCAACAGTCAGACAAGTTAACGTTACACAGACAATTCCCTTTCCCCTCCCATGTAACTGAAAATAGCAACTGGAAGGAGAGAGGACAATGGTGACAATGTTCTGCCCAGCGCAGTGGGCATGTCCCCTTGTATAGCAGGTATGAGACTCTGAGAGGTAACTGAACAGTGAAGAGACCAATGGTTTGTCTAGCCTAGTGGTGTCACTGAGGTTAAGTCAGCCTACATCCTGCATCAAAACTACAAAGAAAAAAGAATGGGTTGTTGTGACTCCCTTCCGAAGAAAACAGAAAGCTTCATATGCGGACCAGACCCAGTTCTTAGGGAAATCTGCTGCCTTACAGGGGCTTGGGTTAAAGATAAGAGAACTTCCTACTCTGGTATGGCCCTCGGATTGTTAACCATTATTACTTTTCAGGTAGGCAGTAACAAACTTGCAACAAGAACTCGGCAATCATGAGAGACTTCAGGGCATTTAAGGACGTGTCTGTCTGTATGTATGCATGTACAGAGAGATATGTGTATTTCTGTATCATCACTGTGGGGCAAATTCCCTCCAAGTTTATTTCATTCATGGATGGTGTTTGTGTGAGATGATGGACAGAGACATGAGGGTAAGAATTCCATTGCATTAGGGTAGCAATGTGAACTTGCTTTTTCTATCAACAAATAGGTAGTGAGAACGGTGTTTCAGGTAACTGGTGAGTTTGTAGCCATGTTTTCACAGAATTGGAAAAAGTTAGGGGTTGGAAAGGACCTCTGGAGATCATCTAGTCTGACCCCCATGTCAGAGCACGTTCACCTAGAGCAGGTTGCACAAGATGGTGTCCGGATGGGTTTTAAATATGGAGACTCCACCTCCCTAGGCAGCCTGTTCAGTGCTCCACCACTCAAAAATAAAGAAGTTCCTCCTTATGTTTAGATAGAACTTCCTGTGTTCCAGTTTATGCCATTAACTCTTGTCCAGTCTCTGGGCATCATTGAAAAATGCCTGGCCCCATCCTCCTGATACCCAACCATTTAAGTATTTATAAGCATTCATATGATCCCCCCTCAGCCTTCTCTTCTCACATTGCTGGCTCATAGGCATCGTGTTGTCCATGAGGACTCCCAGGGCTTGTTTCCACAGAGCTGCTTTTCAGCAGATAGTCCCTAGCCTGTACTGGTACATGGGGTTATTCCTTCCCAGGTGCATTGCCCTACACTTGCCCCTGTTGAATTTCATAAGGTTTTTTCTCTGCCCAGCTCTCCAACCTGACCAGCTCATGCTGGATGGCAGCACAACCTTCTGGTGTGTCAGCCACTCCTCCCGGTTTTGTGTCGTTAGCAAACTTGCTGAGGGTGCACTCTATTCCTTCATCCAGGTCACTGATGAATCTATTTAACAGGACTGGGCCTAGTACTGACCCTTTGGGAACACCACTCGTTACAGATTTCTACTGGGATTCCGTGCCTGACCAATCTGGTGGCCTTTATGATGGAGTGACTGCAGCGGTTGATGAAGGGAATCCAACTGATGTTGTCTACTTGGATATTTGTAAGGCCTTTGATACGGTTCCTCATGACATCCTCATCTCAAAACTGGAGAGATGTGGATTTGA
>VWZX01001060.1:0-25616 GCA_013399015.1 Galbula dea | reverse complement strand
CTGCAGCCCCATCAGCCCATGTTCATTGTATAACAGGCAGAGCTATCGCAGAAGTGGCTTGTGAGCCGCTTTCTAACATAAGGTCCCTGATTACCCCAGACCATCTAGCATTCAGCTGTGCAGGTCTAATTGTCATTCTCTGCATCGCAGTAACCTGCATGTTGCTCACAGGGGCACTTGGCTGGGTTCCTGTTATGGTTTGGATTAGAACAGAATTAATTCTGTTCAGTGACTGTATTTTCTAAAAGGTATTCCATTTCCCATATACATAATATCATTTATCAGTTTCCCCCCCCCATACCTTGCCTGGACTGTCCCTTTACTGAGGTCTCACGCAACCTGAATGATCTTGTAAATGATCACTCCTATAGTGAGTACTCAATACTGGAAAGTTACTTTGGATGCAGAATCCTCTCCCAAAACTACATTGTTGCACACCTATTTTACAACCAAGGTACAGAGACTTCAACTACCCCACTGCTGAAAACCTTTTCTCATACACCTGGTGTCTAACAGCATTTCCCTCCCTGACAGAAAAGAAACATTTTTTAGGGTTTGAGTTTTGGAGTTTGGTTGGTTGGTTGTTTTTTCATAGTAGGGAGTGTTCAGTGTAGAGGCTGTGTAGCTGGATCTGTTCAGTGTATATCACATATGCTCACACATCAGAGACCTCAAGTACTTCAGTACCAGTACCTACAGAATAAGAAACTGCTTAGCTGAGAAGCATCTGTGACATCTGGCTTAAATTGCCACTTGCTGAAAACAAAAGCAAGGATGAAAGGAGGGTATAAGAAGTGCTGGGGTGTTGGGAAGAGAGGTGGTGCTGGGCTGATGGAGATGTATCAGGCAGAAGAGGAAGACAAGGAAAGAATGAGGACATGCAAGGGAGATGGGGCTGTTCTTCAACACTAATCCTGCTGCTGTCCTCAATGTGCTGCCAATGTCAAGTGGTACCCCTCTGTTCATGGGACTCATGGTATTGGGCAGAGGAATGAAGTTGCACAAAGCTGCTCTGAGTGCCTCTAGCTCCCTGCAGGCCCAGACTAGTTCTTGCAAGGTACGTACAGCAAGGTAATATATCTAGAAGAAACATAAACGGGGGAAAATACTGAATTTCTTCAGTATTTTCTTCTTAATGTAACTTACACAGATTCCTCTGATTATTCTGGTCCAAACAGCAAAGCAGTTCTCTCTGCTGCAGTTGTCTTTTTCCCTTCCTATGGCCTTGCTTTACGCATACTTTCTGATATCTGCACCAAAGGTGATAGAGACAGCATCTCCATCACTGTCCAACTACAATTCTCTCCTGGACCCTATTGCATATAGACAGCAGTACACCTTGTTATCTTGACATAAAAAATAATGCATACAGGGGCTAAACTGGGTGGCCTTGATACTGGTTTGTCCTACAAATATGGACAGTTTGAGATTTTCCTGTATTTTACTAGAAAATAGGGGAGAGCAGAAGCAGTAAAAGTATTTTACATGGGATCCTGGTTTCTGCCAGCATTATACAGACTTCTTTGATGATAACACATATTTTGTTCTGAAAAAGTAATGGACATGGTGGACAGATCACATGGACAAAGCCTCAGAGGAGTTCATTTCCTTAGAGGGCTTGCCAGCCAACCAGAGACTATGGAAAGAAAAGAATGATGGTTCTCCTGATAAGTGCTGACTGCTGGGTCTTTCTTCTGTCCCATACCTCTGGTCCGCTTTCTAGCATGTTGATCAAAAGTTTTTCCCCATGTGTCAGCACTGACGAGTGAGGAGGGCACTTAAATCATGCGCACAATCCAGGTCACAGCATGTACCTTCAGAGCTGGGCAGATGTTGCTGTGCATCAGCCTACAGCATATGAACAGCAGTGTTCTTTTGTCAGCAGCTCGAAAGCCAGGCAAACCTGGCCAGGCATTTGTACACACAGGAAGAGATAAAACAATAATACTATCTTAATAGTCCCACTTGCTGACTAAATGTCAGCCCCCTGTCCCAGCTGAGAGAGACTGGAAGGCACCATCTATCAGACAGTAAAGCTTCCTCACTAGCATGAACAACCCATGATTCCTTTTGTTCTGCAACAAGTCCATTTGGGGTTCAAATCATAAAATCATAGAATTGTTACGCTTGGAAAGGACCCTCAAGATCATCTAGTCCCCTTCTTCCTCTTCCTCTCCTCATCCCTCTCTCTCTCTCTCTCTCTCCCTCTCCCTCCACTCCCTACTCCCCCTGCCACCTCGTCACCCTTCGCCCCTCGGCCTCCTGGCATGGAAGATTTCAGCTGAAATTGTGTATGAGAGAATACTTGCATTTGGAATAATCCTCTCTATCTACTCCTCCAAATACGTCCAAAGCATTTGGAATAAACTGCTTCTCGCAGTAAAATGACCCCAGCTTCTCTGACTGGGGGTGTGGTGCTCTTAGGAGGTTGTGCTGAGGAATGGAACAAGGGTTTCGAAGTGCTGAACAAGGGGTGACATAGCGGACGACAGTCCTTCGGAGCTTTTTCTGGAATCCATTGGCCTGTTGGCTTGGCAGACGGCAAGACGAGCCCGACCCCGCTGCCCCATTCTGCAGACTGTGTCGCGCCGGCTGTGACCCCTCGAGCGGCAGACGTAGACTAGGTCGGAGCCGTCCCGGGGAGGCCGGCGAGCGCGGCTGGGCGGGGCAAGGCGGGGTAGCGCAGCACCGCGCCGCGATGGAGGGTGCTGAGGCGGCCTGCTTGCTGGGCGAGTGCGGCTTGAGGCGGCTGGGCCAATTCAAGACCTACCGGCGGCGGTGGTTCCTGCTAGCTGCTGTGTGCCTGCTAAACTGTTCCAACGCTATGGTGAGTGCGTCGCGGGGCCTGGCCGAGGGGCCGCCCGGCTTCCTCCGCCGATGGGAGCAGCTTCGCGCTGGTGGAGCCCCAGCAGCCTGGGCGCGGGGGCAGGGGGCGTTGCGGTCTGTGGCCGCGTAGGGCAGCGGGGACTCCAGGGTAAGGGGCGGCGGCCGAGCGACCATGATCACCCCAGGAGGCGCAGAACAGGCAGGGCAAACGGCCCTCTCTCCTGCCTACCTCTGCCGGAGCTCTAGAGAGTAGCTGTGGTAACTGCAGCTGCCGGGGGAGGATGAGGTGACATGGCTCGCCGGAGATAAAACCACTACCTATCTCTTCCTAGAAGCAGCCAGACAATATTCAGGGCTCTGAGCCGGTGGCCTGTCCCAGATCCACCCCTTCATCCTTGGAGCGGCAGGAATCAGCTGTACTCCCACAGCATAGAGAAGACTCAGGCAGGCCGTGCCGTAGGGACCGAAGGATTGCCTTTTCCTTTTGAACTTTGTTTCTCTGGTTACGACTTCGGCCCGGCCTTCTCACCTCCTTTTCTGACCGAGGGGTCCGAGGCATGGAGGGGTGGTGGTGGCAGAAGGGCAGCATGGAGCGTGAGCCTGTGTGTGATATAGAAGAACTCAGCAGGAAGTACCGCAGTGTCAAGCTAGGCTGGAATGGAACAAAATGTATACTGGAGCATAGCTGAAATTGTTGCCAAGTCCACTTCATAGGCCATGAGGAGGAATAGAAAGTGTTCATTGTCTGTGAGGATCACATGCTTCAAACTTGGCCAATGCTCTTAGACACATGGGGTGACTTTGGGGTTGTCCTGTGCCTGAATAGCAGTTGGACTTGCTAATCCTTCTGGGACCCTTCCAACTGAGAATATTCTGTGATATTCTGTGATAAACCTGTGAATAGGAGAGCACTGTTGTAACCCCTTGGTTAGAGAAGCAGAAGTTATCTCTGCATTACTGCTAGCCTATGATAGCAGATTTATTCGGTCAGTAAAAGGAGCAAGTAATCATTTCCTTTGGGGGTCCATTGCGCATACAGAACAGTATACTCTTCTCATAAGCATACCACTATGTGAACTTTTTGCCTACAAGTATTTTATTGATGCCACATTACACCTCACCTGTTGAACAGATTGAAACTAGAGTCAGTAATTATAGAGATAAAATACAGAAAGTTTCACCTTTCTGGTTAAAAAGGTGAAAAGAGGGGGAAGCCCCTATCTTTGCTCATTGAGTAATTGAGAATGTTGATAATTACCAGATTGATGTAGGATTATCATGTACTTGAGGATTACCATGCTGCAAATGCAGGCTGTCTGGCAGCCAAGATAAGGCACTGCAAAATGCAAGCATTTAAATGCTTGGAAGGAGAGTAGGTATTCCATGATGTAATAGTGCTGGAGTAGAGAAATATGAAAACATATACTTTGAATATGAATATGACTTCTCAAGGGAAAATTAGTGTATTAGTGTGCACAACAGTGTAAAAGCATCCTGCAGAAAAGCAATCTGAAGCTGTGCTGCTTGCTTGCAGTTAAATTGGCACAGCATAGAATATTCTACAGCAAGATAAACCCCAGTCTGCTAGAAGTGGACAGTGACAACGTGGGTGAAGAAAACTGTACAAAACCTTTCCAGGATGTCTTGTCAGAATTTGACTTTGCTGAAACCTTAATAGTGAAACTGGAGAATTACTTAAAAAGGTCCTTTCAATACATCTGCAAGTATAACTGTGTCCTGAGTCATGTTGCTGAACAGTAGCTGAACAGTTGTTCTGTTGTCTGTCAGCTTGGTCTCTTGCTAACTTCCTAAGTCTCCACAGTATTATTTTTCTACAGAATGAACTTAAGCCGGAACTTCACTACTTCAAAACTCGGTGCTTAATAAATATCCTAGGATGGATATACTGTTTCAAAGCCACTGTGAAGGTCTGGAATGGCAAGTGTGCTGACATTTTGTAACCAAACATTTCCCTATGCTAAAGTCCTCCTTAATGTGCCTGATAAAAATCACGTCGAAATGGACAGAGTTATTGAAAGGCTGTGAAATCAAAGTGGTTGATTGCTGTTTAAAAGTTCCAGATAGAAATATTAATATGCCACTTCTGTGGTGTGAAAATTGCCTTGCAAGTTAAGATGTGTCCTCAACGGATGTGCAGATGTTGCATCTATCACTTTGTTCTATGTGTTTCAGTGTCAGGCTGTCTGCAAAATGCACATGGTGAGGGCATCGGACTTTTGAATTGTCTGACTTGGAAAGAACAGGTCACCTTATGTGCTCCTTGACCAAGCTTTCGGGACAGTGCCTTGTACCCATGCACATGTGCAGTTTTCTATTAGTGGCCCTCGGTATAACTAAAAGTAGCAGACAGGAGACAGCCCTGAGAGGGAGAGAGGGCCCGTGTCAGGAAGACAAGGCAGAAGCAACTTAACTGCAGGAAAGCACACTCAACTACGCAGCAAGGGCAGGCTTAGTTCAGTCTGGTTTAAGATTGTTATTGAGCAAAGCCAGGCCAGAATGTGTGGTGATAAAAGAAATATTCTCCACTTCCTTCTACTTCACATCATCATACGAAAATCTTTCTTTAACCAGAACACAGTGGGGTAAATATGGTATACGGGCAGCTTTTACACCAATGATAAATAGCCCCTTACTTGAATATCTGTTACTGACCTGAATTTAAAAGCTCCTGTCTCTCTCTGCTGTACAAAGTGGGTACTGTTTTATCAAGGATTGGATCTTGTTTCCTAAATACTGCCTATTTTGGAAACTCCTAACTGACAATGTAGTGTGAGAAACACTTGTTTTATCTAAAGAAGTATCATTCTCTTTATGTCTGAAATCCTGGACAGAGAGTCTGTCCTGACCACAGCTAAGCTTAGGTGATTGATCCCCAGTTGTCTCTTTGCAGCACTTCTGGTGAGGAGTGATATGACTGTAGCTGCAGTTGCTCCCCAGATTTGTTTTGTCAAGCTGATGCTGTCTGTGGTTTTGAGTGTGTGGCATTTCTAATCTGAAGACTTAATGTTTAAGAATACTCATGGTGTGCTGACAGCTGCCATAGCATTAGACTGCTGAGTTGTCTTCCTTGTTGCCTCCTTCCTGTAAAGCTGAACAAGTGGGAAATCTGTCTTTCACAGGAGGGGTATTTTCTTGCGTTAGTGCTGGAGACAGAGAAATGCACAGAAGAATGGTACTGAGAGTGTTTCCTGCCCTATTCTGTGCTTGTCAGCGTGAGCAAGCTGGGCAGTGGTAGGGGAGCAGAGGGTTGGAGCTGTCATGCTTGGCCACGGCTGGCTCACACTTGGCCAGGTGCCTCCTGACTCACATGGAGTACTTCCACTACTCTTTAGTGTACTTGGAAAAGAGAGCTGCCAAAGTGGAGACTGACATGCTCCAAGGCAGGGAGCACATGCTCCTCACCCTCGCCTTTCTGCTCCAACCCCTCTAGATAAGCGTGCACACACAGCTGCTGCTGCCTGGGTGTTTTGTCCTGTTAGACCTCTTGGGAGCTCTAGAGGCTAAAATCGATGCCAGGGCAGGGATCTGACCTTCCTGAAGATCACAGCTCTTTCCTTAACTTCCTAGGCTGCTGTGTCAGCATGGGTGCCTTCAGTTGAAGCCAAGGGGCTGTTTACTTCCAGACTCTCTGGCCCTTGGAGATGAGGAGTCTGGTGTAAGGGCTTCATAGCCCAGTCTCAGGGAAGGAGGAGGCAGTCTACATGTCTCAGAAGACTTCCCACATCACCTTCAAAGCTCTATCTGGATGCATAGGAGAGATCATGCTAGGACTGGGAGATCTACTGCAGGGAGTGCCTGCCTGGGGTTCGGTGAGTTGTGCATATGTCTTTTCAAAAGCAGAAGGTCCTATGTCGGCAAATCATCCTCCTTGGTTCCTCCTTTTTAAGTTGTGTGTAGAAGGTATCACAGACTATTGCTACACTATGCACAGCTATGCAGTATGCCAGAGAGTGAAGAAAACTCCATATGTCAGTCTTTGCTAGCTGATACCACCATTGACAAAATGGCTTAACTTCCACCCTGACTGATTGTGTGTGTTTGCCATTCTTCAGATGATTTTGCTTTTTGCTTTTAGAAACTTGATTTGTTGGTGAGGAGTGTAGACATTGGTTAACAGCTTGCCTTTAATGAAAAACAATAATTTTGGTACTGCTTCTGACAGGGCTCTGCCTGGTAAACGTGATGCATCAATATATCATTACTGCTTTTTGAGCTCAAAAAATCGTGGGACTGTGTTTGTTTATGCTGCCTTCACAGAATCATNTAAGGTCTGTTCTCCAGACCCCTGATTAGCTTAGTTGCCCTACTCTGCTCCTTCCGGAGCTCACATCTATTGCTTACCAAAGTATATAGAGTCTGTATGGAGTCCTACCTTCAGCCACTTGTTTCTGCTGCAGACAGAGAACTGGTGGCACAAAACCCACCAGTAACTTCTGGCTGAAGTGGGAGAGAGGACAAATATTGGGCTCCCTGTGAATGGGCGAAGCTGGGTCCTGCAGGTGAATTAGTTATCATGGACTGAATGGTTGCTTTGGACAAAGTTTATTAAGGGAACACTCCCCTCAAGTCACATGATTCAGAAAGGACCTCCTTCTCCTCAGAGGGGAGCCTGGGTGTGGCCAAGTCCAATGCTAGTCCCAGACTTGGTCAATGGTTTATGTCTAAGAGTGTAATTGACTCTTTATACCACTTTATAGTGGTATACTCCTGCTGGATTATGGAAGGCAAACCAAATGTATTTATATAAATAAATGGTTTATTTAAATTGACTAAAAACAGTAAAGAAGAAGAAGAAATGCATTAATCAGAATTACTACACAGAGTGGATAGCTATCACTTACTAATACAGTACACAATTCATTTGAAGCAATACTATACTATTAAAGCCTACGAAATAATTCAGCAGAGATTGATGTCACTCACCCATACTAATGACCGTGGGAGAATCTCTTTCTCTTTCTCTCAGCCTTGATGAGGGTAACACTGGGGAACATCCTCTCCAAGGGAGAAATATCTACACACCTTAGCACAGGTGTATCAGAAGTTCCCATAGTCAAGAAGTGGGACTGGGCTTTTATAGTATAAAGGTTGTCAGTTGTATGTAAATTGGCAAGATGTGACAGGTAAAGAGTATCATCTCCAAAGCTTTAGGTAAGCTGACAGTGCTAATTACTCTGTCTGCCATATAACAATGACTTTCGTATCCACCAGACGTACTTTGAAATTTATGGAGTGAGGCTGATTTTATCGTTCTTCAACACCAAAACCTGCTTAACCTGCCCTTCTTCATCGCTGCTAACATTTGCAGAGTGGCAAAGTTTGTGCTGCTAACCCCCATCTAGGCAGAGCATCCAGCTACAATTAGGTCCTGGAGACTCTGTGTGGAAGTGAAAGCCATAAAGGCAACAGGATAGAGGAACTGAAACTGAGGAAGATGGAAGTAGAAGGGGAATGACAGCAGGAGAAAAACTAGAGCATTTGGGCTGATTCTGTGAGAAAGAGGTCTGGATCCATGTCTGAGAATCAGTTAAAGGTTTATAAGGGTGTCAGAAAGAGCAACAAAGATGCTTAGAAATGGAGGCAGGATGAGAACAGCTATAACCTGTTCTTGGTTACAGGAGTGCACAAGCAGACCCTGCAATTACTAGGGAAGCAAGCAGTCAGTCTCTGGGAGGTGCAGGAGAAGAGAAGACAAAATGTCAGCTAGAGGAAAGTTAAAACAGAGGGAGGGATAGCTGAAAATGGAGCCAGTATACCTCAAATATGAGTTCCAGTCAGGTGGTTTGAGTCTCAGTGCACTTGCTTTCCTGCTGATCCCAAATGCTCCATTGTCAAAGAAAGTGTGGAGGGGGCCCTCCTGAAGTCGAGGATATAAATGGACCCTGGGAGGAAAACACTTCTGTCCTTTTCTTCCAGTCATGGTGCATGACTAGTCAATCAGCCAGCTGTGTGTCAAAAGCAGTGGGACAGCTGTACTCCAGTACAAGCCAGGACAGGCCCATGGTGTCTTCAGGGGACCTTCAGTCCTCTTCATCACATGCTGTGCTGACTGCATAAAGCACAAGTTTTTATTGTGAAGAGTGTGTGCTGACATATGACTTCCTGCTTAGACTAGCATACACTGACTCTAAACTCAGAAATCACAGTGAGATGAACATGCTTCTAATACTTGAGCTCCTGAGAGGAGTGTGGGAACTACGGTTCCTGCATTTGGAGAGAAAATGCTGTATGTTATTACAATGGCTATTTCAACATTCTGCAACATGCGTATCTGAAGGAAAAGTCAATCCCAAATGCTCTGGCAGGGGAGTTGGACTGGATGATCTTTTGAGGTCCCTTTCAGCTCCTAACATTCTGTGAAATCCTGAAGGATCAAATACTATGGTCTACAACATGTGGGACTATCACCAATGATACGGTATTATAGTAGGGTAGGAGTTGTCATTTGAGAATAAGTAATGCAGTATCTGTGAGGTACTGCTGGAAGGTGAGTTTTGCCAGATATTAAGGGGTTGGGTTCGCAAACCCCTTGTGGTTGTTTGGTGTTCAAAGGCAAGAATCACTGTGCTTGAGTGGCTCTGCATGGGCTTCTGTATGACTTGATGTAACTGCCACAGCTCAGAGAGTGGACTTCTTGCTGACCTCCAATGTCATCCAGACCAGTTCACTAAGCAGCCCAGCTGTGTTCTGCTGTGGGGACTGCATCGGCAGTCAGGATTCTGATGTACTTGAAGCTTTAGAGACAAAGCCTTCCTGATCTCTGGGGTGCCAAGCTGGGAATTTTGTGTAAGTTTGTAAAAATGTTTTTGTTAGTTGCAGCCCTGACAAGGCGTAGAAGGGACATAAGTGAGTGGAAATTGTCACTATTGCAAGTCAGGAAGAGACATTGACAAGGGGCTAGACTCTCTCAGGTCTGCTGTTGTGACATCTATTAAACTGCCTCTAGAGGAGCACCTGGACATGGATGTAGCACTGCAGTGTGTAACCTTCACACCTTCTGCACTTCACACTGAGGCTTTCAGTCTGTGTCGCTAACATAGAGAGTGGAGCTGAATGCAGGTTGACCAGACTACAAGGGTGTATTTGCACAAAATGTGGCTTGTGCAGGGACCGAACAAATATGTAGATAACCCTACAAGGACAGAGGTGCCTGGTTGTTTCTCTTTCCTTTATCTGTCATATGAGCAACCAGCTTTTGGGGGCTGGCATCCTACAACCCTATACATTATCTTTTCTCCTGCATCTGTCACCATGATCTACAGTGAGGAACTTTGGTACTGTTTTTGATGTGCCAAAGCAGAGTTAGACAATGGCCCTTGGGGAGTGGAGGAAAGAGGAACCTCTCTCAATCTATATTCTGCATATTTAGAGGTTACAGAGCTTAGAGCTCATCAGTAAAGAACTGTATTATCCTTATCCTGTTCTGCATGAGGGGACACATATCAGGGCAGTCCCTTTGTAAGTACCAGCCTTGGCAGTGTGAAGTTTCAGAAACAACATGTAGGATAGGGGATCTACCTCCCAGCAGAAGAGCTTGCTAACTACTGTGGATGAAGTCATCAAAGCTGGAAAAATCAGAAGTGGATTAGCATGTGCTTAGGATGGCAATTTCCTTCTGTTGGCAAAACCCCACAGTGCCATGTCTTTGTTGCAGGGGCATTTGGCTGCCACTTTGACCGCACTTACACCTTGAGCTCCATTGCCAGGTTCTTACTTTCTCTAAGAGCAGCACATTGTAAACAACCCATGCCTGAATGGATGCGGAAACATACTTTTTTTCTCCAGACCCACAAATAAACCCATTTCTTATTTTGAAGAACAAACTCAGGCTTAAACAGGCTGTAACTTCCCCCATCTGTGTTCTCACACACATACTGGAACTGGAACTTTTGCTTAGGATATAAATATAGGGCAGCCTAGATTCTTGGTTTTTAGCAAGGAATGTTTTTACCAGGTCTAATGGAAACATGCTAGTGCTTGATGCCAGGTTGCCTATATATGTATACTGAAACAAAATTCTGTGCTCTGGCTTGTGACATCATTCTCCTAATGATGACATGCATGTGTGAGTATCTTGTGTGGAGGAGGAGGAAGGGTGAAAATGTAACTGCAGCTTGCTCACAAAATGTGTATTCTCTTTAAATCCAGTTTCCTGGTACAGTGTTTCATCACCACCATCACCACTGCCTGGAAGGCAGTGAGGAACTGAGAATTTCTGTTGCTGGAAATACACAGCTAGGTTTTGTTTAGCAGCAGTTTAGCAAACCATAATCAAACTAATGATCATACCTTAGTGATGCTTGTAACATTTAAACAGTTACATTAGCATTAAACATTAAATACCCATCCCAGTCTCACGGAGATGAGTACTGGAAAAGCAAGACAGGAACATCATTCCACTATATTATTTCAGTGAATTTTTAAAAAGCTTATTAGAAGTCTTCTGCAAGTCTCCGAGTGACCTGGAATAGCCTCCTTGTTATCTAGCAAGAGTAGAATTTCCTTCAGCACCCAGTACTTCATCCACCTGATTGTAGAAGCTGAGTATGATGTGAGCTTCATGCTGAATGCAGGAGATTTGGCATGTCAGCTTGTTTCAGAGAAGAGGGAAGAGATAATGCTAGGAGTCCTTTCTAGGACACTGCTAATACATTTAAACCTTCTCTGTTACTGCCATTTTGTCATTGCTGTCTGCTAGAAGAAGAGCTAACCAGTGATTTGCATGTGTCTGTTCTCACGCAGTGAACCAAAGAAAGAAGAAAAGCCCCTCTCTCCTGCTTCCATTTAATGTAGTTTTTGTGGTTTCTGGCATTTAAGAAGTAAATAGGAAAAGTGGAAATAACAGGTAACAGAATGTAGCGACACACCTTTCTCTGAGGTTACCCAAGCCCTTTTTCAATAACACATTAATACTGGAGCTGATGCTGTCTGCAGGATGCAGTCTGTGAACAGGAACTCTGTGATAGCAGGAGGAGCTACCTGGAAAGAGACAATGACTGGAGTTCTTTTGTAGAAAGTGATAGCTGAAGTTTTTCTTTATGTTTCTGCAAATGTTATAATCTTGAGTATTCAGTAGCTGCAAGTTCATTTTCTGATAGTAGAGTAGCTTACATCCACATTGTTGAAATAACATCATTGTTCCCACGTTAGGCCAGTCTTTTTGAAAAGCAGTAGAGAGGGCATCTTTGCAAAGGATCTGCAGAAAACAACTTAAATTTGGGGTAGTACTCTCATTTCTTCCTTGTAGGCATGATCTCAGGACCTGACTTGCAAATCAAAGCAAGCCTTGTTGTTCCCCAAAGAAATCAGAAGCAGACAGCAACCTTATGAGATCAGTGCCTACAACAAGGTTTAGGGAACTATTTTCAGATACAGCCTTTAGGAGAAGGCTGGAGTTCTCAACAGCTTCTTTACTTCAGTCTTCACTGGCGAGGGGTCCCACCACACCCCCAAAGTCAAAGAAGATAATGACAGGGGCTGGAAGATAGAATTGTGCGTGGGAAGTGAAGATCAGGTTCGTGACCATCTGAAAAACCTGAAAGTTCACGGGACCTGATGGGATACACCCACAGGTACTGAGAGAATTGGCGGATGAGGTTGCTAAGCCACTCTCTGTTGTGTTTCAGAAGTCATGGCAGTCTGGTGAAGTCCCTACTGACTGGAAAAGGGGAAACATAACCCCCATTTTTAAAAAGAGGAAGAAGGATGATATGGCAAACTAAAGGCCAGTCAGTCTCATCTCTGTGCCTGGTAAGATCATGGAGCAGATCCTCTTGGGGGCACTGCTGAGGCAGAAGGATAATGAGGAGGTGATTGGATATAATCAACATGGCTTCACCAAGAGTAAATTGTGCCTGATGAATCTGGTGGCCTTTTATGGAAAGGTTACAACATCAGTAGACAGTGGAAGAGCAACTGACATCATTTACCTGGACCTGAGCAAAGCCTTCGACACTGTCCTGCATGACATCCTGGTCTCCAAGCTAGTGGAATGTGGGTTTGATGGATGGACCACTCGCTGGATAAGGAATTGACTTGACAGCTGCACCTGAAGAGTGGCTGTCAATGGATCCGTGTCCAAGTGGAGGCCAGTGACAAGTGGAGTCCCTGAAGGATCAGTACTGGGACCAGTCTTGTTAGTATCTTCATCAGCAACATGGACAGTGGCATTGAGTGCTCCCTCAGCAAGTTTGCTGACGACACCAAGCTGTGTGGTACTGTTGATACTCTGGAGGGGAGGGATGCCATCCAGAGGGACCTGGATAGGCAAGAGAGGTGGGCCTCGTGAAGGTCAACAAGACCATGTGCAAGGTCCTACTTCTGAGTCGGGGCAATCCCAGAGATCCAACTGTATCCTGGGCTGCATCAAGAGGAGTGTGGCCAGCAGGTTGAGGGAAGTGATACTCCCCCTCTACTCTGCTCTTGTGAGGCCCCCCCCTGGAATATTGCATCCAGTTCTGGAGCCCCTATTACAAGAGGGATATGGAAGTGATGGAGATTGTGGAAGCCCCATCCCTGGAAGCTTTTAAGGCGAGGCTAGATGGGGCTCTGGGCAACCTGATCTAGTGGATGATGTCCCTGCCAGGCAGGCGGTTGGAACTAGATGATTTTTAAGGTCCCTTCCAAATCTTTGACAATCGTATGGTCTTCCTGCAGACATGCCCCTGAAAGGGTTAGCAGTGATGGACAATTCTATGATTCTGTGTTTCATAGAATCATAGAATGGCTGAGGTTGGAAGGGACCTTGAAGATCATCTAGTTCCAACCCCCCTGCCATGGCAGGGACACCACATGCACTACACCAGGTCATCCAGGGCCACATCCAGCCTGGCCTTAAACACTGCAGGGGATGGGGCCTCCACAACCTCTCTGGGCAACCTGTTCTAGTGCCTCACCACCCTTTGGGTAAAGAACCCCCTTCTAATCTCCAGCCTAAACCTCTCCTCCTTCAGCTTGTAGCCATGTTTCCATGTTATATGTTCTGATATATTGAATAATTATTGAGTAATGAATAATTATTCAATAATTGGTATATTGAATCCTTTCCTAACTGTTGAGTGTGTGCAGGATGGCACAGAATAATGTTTCTCTTGGCTGACACATATCAAAATTGTCTGTGCAAGGCCACATCCAGGAGTTACCAGTGCAAGGATAAATACTACGCTGAAGATCTCAGTTGTAGGGAGGAGATAGCAGCATGTTTCATTATTGCTAACATAGAAGGATTGCTTGTGTTTTACATCAGGTAAGTAAGTACATTGGGGCAAACATGTTCAATCTGGGAACAGAAAAAGTTACTAAGCTCTGCTGCTGCCAGCTCCCAGCAGCAGGACTAGGGGACTGGAGAAAGGGTAGTGAAATGGATGGCATGGTCTCGGCCAAGATAATGATAATATCTGTGATAAATCAGTTCTAGCATGCGTAACTGCATACGCTGGGGTCAATCCTGACTATCCTAAGATAGTGAACTCCTTCGCAACTCGGACAGTTTGAGGAGATGATGAATTTCTGTTCTGGAAGAGGTGTTCATGCTTACCCATCTTTGCTTTCTGATTTGCAGCTGTGGCTGACATTTGCTCCTGTTGCTGATAAGGCAGCTGCGTACTTCCACATTACCCTGGAGATGGTCAACTGGCTTTCAATAGTGTACCTCCTCATCTCAATCCCATTTGGTCTGGTGGCAACATGGGTTCTTGACAGCATGGGGCTCAGATGTACTGTAAGTTAAACTGTTCTGTTTCCCTGAGGGCATTTCACCTAGAGATAGCGGTAGCTGGGCAAAGCACTAACATGCATACTGTGAATGGGAGTCTTGCCAAATGCTGTAGAGAATGAACATGTCGAAAGCTCTGTCCTAGTTCAGTAGTAGTTGTCACATCACCTCTGAGGTGGGGAGCAGTGATAAAAGTTAGAATACTGCTGCATCACTATTTACCCTTTCCTGCTTCAGTTTTTGTTGTCTTAGCCAACTAACAGGGACAGATGCTGTGAGCTGACTGCGAAGAGCTTGCTATAATTGAGTTGCGTTTCCTATGAAAATATGTTATCATAGCTATTTTGTTTGCAGGGCTGGTCTAGGGGAGCAGTACAGCAGGGCACAAGCAAGGAATTCCTGTCAGTCTTTGCTAAGCCAACTTGTTATATTGTCCTGGTTTGGGTTAGAATTAGTTCTGTTCAGTGACTTTATTTTCTAAAAAGTATTCCATCCCATATACATCATATTCAGTATCAGTCCCCATGCTAAAGCTACCTGCTAAACTAAACTTCTCCTTTAAAACCTAAAATTCTTGAACCTTAAGCTCAGGCATTTTGGGAAGGACCCTGCCCCCAGGGGTAAACAGAAATCGGGAGGTTTTGGGACCCTGGGTTTGCGGCTGGGACTTAGTCTGCTACCAGGGAGCTGGCTGCTGAACACGTGGGAGCTGCTTGAACTTGGAGCTGGGAGCTAAAAGTGTGACTGCCTGCTTGAACCCGTCTGAGAGTTGGTACCGGGACGTTTTGCTGCAGCTACTGTGGTGATGCAGTTATCATAAAAAGGGGGAGTTGGGTTCAGTATTTGGGTCCTGTATATATTTATATATGTTTCATTTAACATTGCTATTATTATTAAAGTGGTTTTAGTTTTACTTTCCAATCCAGAAGCCTCCCTGCCCTTATTGTTCCCTATCTCTTCCGGCTGGGGGCAAAAGAGGGTAATAAGGAACGTCTGCCATGGGTCGGTGGTCAGCTCAGCCTCTACCCACCACACATCTGTACAAAATCTTCACAGAAGTAAGAATGCTGTGGAATGTGGCACTGAAACACCAGCATGCTAGTAGTATAGAAGAGCGTTTGCAAGATCCATATACAGGGTGACTTTGGAAAAATGTGGGTGATCATACAAACTTGCAAACAGAGTGGAATTAATAAACTTTAGATTTCTCATCTATTCCATGACAATGTCTTCTGTCTTGCATAATGGTATCTTTCTCATGCGGACCAGGACAGCCACCCCACTCTTCCTGTTGGATCAGGACCATATTGCAGTGGCCCAAAGGGCTGGGGTCATCTGCAGGCAACTTTCCACACGGTGATTACTAATATGCAGTGTCTCCTGTAGTGCATCTGAGACCTTGCTTATGTTACTCTGTGACATTAATTTCTGCCCTTTAGGCTTCAGCACACAATCCCTGGCTGTTTCTGTTTGCTGTAGGTGATCCTGAGCGCATGGCTGAACATGTTGGGTAGCATCATCCGGATGTTCAGCATCCTGAAGTTCCTGAGCGTGAGTTCCCAGAGCTACTGGTACCTCTTTATTGGGCAATGCCTCTGTGCACTGGCACAGCCCCTTATCATCTTTACACCGACAAAACTGGCAGCAGTGTGGTTCCCCGACCATCAGAGGGCAACAGCAAATATGATCGCATCAATGTGTAAGTGATAGTTGCAAACTAATATTGCTGCCTCTCAGAACTTACTAGCATTTGTTTGCCTTTCAGAGGCAGCAGGCAGAGGAGAACCTCTGTACTATGGCCTTTTTCCTCTACAAACACAGCTCTGCCCAAGAATTTCATAGCCACGTGCAGTAAACCAGGCAGGGATTTCCATGCAGAGGAAAAAGAAGTGGGCCTTAACCACATAAAAGTTCAAAGCAAGCCACCGAGGCTCCCAACCTTCTTTCTGTCTGTCCTGAAGAGGCATCTTTGCCTAAATATAGGGACTGGGGACAGCCCTCAGTGTTACTAAATCTTAGATTTGTAATGGCCTTAATTCTACATATTGTTAGGAAGGTATCCAAATTGCATGTGATGCTAATGGTCACAGTTGCCAAATTCTGTAACCAGATAAAGGTGAGGTGGCTGCAGCAATTTTATCCACCAGTTTATCCAGTAACAAGGCTAAGTGTTTATTCCCAATTGGTGTGTATCCAAACAGAGATAAAATGTATTCATGTGGCCACACAAACATGTTGGGAATGCTCAATGCAGCAGAATTACCCATGGAAAACCTACACCTGCCTTGCAAAATGCCTGGAAGCTGGGTAGCTTGAGGGGAGACACCACATATGCTTACTCTAATCTTGTTCATCTCTTGGCTCCTTTGGCCCCTGCTAGAGATAGAATAGTCACTTGACAGACATATTTTCTCCCTCCATTTCTGTCTGTTGGGACATTTCCCCCAACAGACAGAAGAAACCTCTTCCTCCTTTCTCTAAGGACTTGAGAGGGCTAGTTCACTGCCTCCAGTTAGGAAATCTCACATACCTACATGTGTGTGGGGACTCTACCTGCCCTTCCCTCAAAACAGCCAACAGCTGACTTCCCTCCACACTGCCTTAGAACTGTGGGGAAACAGAAGGCATGGAGAAAAGGGCACTATAGGAGCACCCCTATACAGCTTTCCCAATGCTACTGCAAACCCGGACCATGGGCACTGTTGTTTAGCAAGAATGGATTTATGATGAAAGAACTGTGTAAGGTTGCAGGAGCATGATCTCATTGCAATTACTGAGACATTGTAGGATAGCTCTTGTGACTGGAACGCTGTCATAAATGGCTATGCCTTGTTTAGGAAAGATGGTTTGGCTATGTGGGATGCTGGAGCTGCTCTTTATGTGAGAGAGCAACTGTAATGTATTGAGCTCTCCATAGAGGAGGATAGTGAGCGAGCTGAGAGCTTGTGGGTAAAGGCTAAGGGGCAGGCTGGGATGAGAGATACTATTGTGGAAGTTTATTACAGGCCACCTGATCAGGAGGGGCAAGTTGATGAGGCCTTCTACAGAAAGCTGAGAGCTGCCTCAAAATCTCAGGCCTTAGTTCTCATGGGGGACTTCAACTACCCTGATATCTGCTGGGATGGTCACACAGCCAGCCATTTGCAGTCCAAGAGGTTCCTCCAGTGTATTGATGACAACTTTTTGACTCAGTACTGACAAATAAAGAGGGACTGTTAGATGATATCAGAGTTGGGAGAAGACTTGGCTGTAGTGATCATGAGAAGATAGAGTTCATGGTCATGAGTAGTATGTATAAAACAAAAAGTAAGGTTGCAGCTCCAGACTTCAGGAGGGCTAACTTTGGCCTCTTCAATAGGCTGCTTGATGAGATCCCATGGGTTAAGGCTTTTGGAAGTTAGGGGGGCTAAGGAGAGTTAGTCGGGCATCCTGGCTTGCATCAGGAATAGTGTGACCAGTAGGAGCAGGGAGGTGATCTTGCCACTGTACACGGCACTGGTGAGGCCACACCTCGAGTACTGTGTGCAGTTTTGGGCACCGCAGTTTAGGAAGGACATTGAGCTACTAGAGAGGGTGCAGAGAAGGGCAACTAAGCTAATCAGGGGTCTGGAGAACAGGCCTTATGAGGAGAGGCTTAGGGAGCTGGGCTTGTTTAACCTGGAGAAGAGGAGGCTGAGGGGAGACCTTATCGCTCTCTTCAGCTACTTGAAAGGCCATTCTAGGGAGGCGGGTGTTGGCCTCTTCTCCGTTGTGACTAGTGACAGGACTAGAGGGAATGGGCTTAAGCTGAGCCAGGGTAGGTTTAGATTAGATATTAGGAAGAATTTCTTTACTGAAAGAGTGGTTAGATATTGGCATAGGCTGCCCAGGGAGGTGGTGGAGTCATCATCCCTGGAGGTTTTTAAGAAGAGGGTAGATGTGTTTCTTCAGGGGATGATTTAGGGGTAAGAGTAGTGTAGGGCTATTGGTTGGACTAGATGATCTTGAGGGTCCTTTCCAACTGTAATGATTCTGTGATTCTGTGAAGTATCACTTCCTTCAAGGACAGAATCAATGTATCCCTAAGTGTAATAAATCGACCTAGAGGTAGGAGACCTGACTGGCTGAGCAAGGAGCTTCTGAAAAATCTCATGTGGAAGAGCTTTACAGTGCTTGAAAGAAGGGGCTGACCACTTGGGAGGAGTACTAAAGTGTTGTTAGGTATGCAGGGATGAAATGAGAAAAGCTAAGGACTCCTTGGAATTAAACCTGGCAAAGGATATCAAAGTGAACAGGAAGGTGTTCAAGTATATAGTAAGTAAAATTATAGGAAATTTGGGCCTGCTGCTGAACAAGGCAGGTGCCATGGTAACAGAGGATGCAATGAAGGCAGAGTTACTGAATGCCTTCTTTGCTTCAGTCTTTACAGCTCAGGCTAGCCCCCAGGAGTCCCAGACCTTGGATGTAACAAAGTCTGGATAAAAGAAGACTTCCCCTTTGTGGAGGAAGGTCTAGTTAGAGAGCAGTTAGGTAATTTGGGTGTTCATTAGTCTGTGTGTCCTAATAGGATGCACCCATGAGTGCTGAGGGAACTCGCAGATGTCGTTGATGGGCTAGCACTTTCTATCATCTTTGAAAGGTCCTGGAGAACTGGTGAGGTGCTTGATGACTGGAGGGTAGCCAATGTCACTTCAGCCTTCAAAAGGGCAAGAAGGAGGACCCAGGAAACTACAGACCTGTCAGCCTTACCTCCATCCATGGAAAGATGATGGAGCAGCTTGTTCAAGGCATCATCTGAAAGCATGTGGAGGAAAAGAGTGTTATCAGGACTAGTCAACATTGATTCACCAAGGGGAAGTCATGTCTGACTAATCTTATAGCCTTCTATGATGGCGTGACTGGATGGTTAGATAAGGGGAAGGCAGCTGACGTTGTCTACCTTGACTTTAGCAAGGCTTTTGACACAGTATCCCACAGTATCCTCATAGGCAAGCTTAGGAAGTGTGTGTTAGGTGCAGGGACAGCGGAGTGGATTTATTACTGGCTTAAGAACAGAGCTCGGAGGGTTGTCATCGTCAATGGTGTGAAGTCTGACTGGAGATCCGTTAATAAGTGGTGTTCCCCAGGGTCAGTACTGAGTCCAGTCCTGTTCAGTATATTCATCAGTGAGCTGGATGAAGGAACAGAGTGTATGCTTAGCAAGCTGCTGATGACACAAAAGTGGGAGGAGTGGCTGACACACCAGTGCTGCCATCCAGCCTGACCTGGTCAGGCTGGAGAGTTGCGCAGAGAAAAAGTATATGCAATTCAACAAGGGCAAGTGTGGGGAAATGCACCTGGGAAGGAATAACCCAAAGCACCAGTACAGGTTAGGGATTGATCTACTGGAAGGCAGCTCTGTGGAAAGAGACCTGGGAGTCCTGGTGGACGACAGGATGACCATGAACCAGCATTGTGCCCTTTTGGCCAAGAAGGCCAGTGGCATCCTGGGGTGCATTAAGAATAGTGTGGCCAGTAGGTTGAAGGAGGTTATCCTTCCCCTTTACTCTGCCCTAGTGAGGCCACATCTGGAGTACTGTGTCCAGTTCTGGTCTCCTCTGTTCAAGAAGGACAGGGAACTTCCGGAGAAGGTACAGAAAAGGGCTACAAAACTGATTAGGGGACTTGAACCTCTCTCATGGTGGGAGAGCGAGAGAGCTGAGGCTGTTTAGCCTGGAGAGCAGAAGACTAAGGGGGGGATTTCATCAATGCTTATAAATACTTAATGGGTGGGTGTCAGGAGGATGGGGCTGTGCTTATTTTCAGTGGTGCCTAGTGACAGGATAAGAGGCAATAGGCACAAACTGGAACATAGGAAGTTCCATCTAATGTAAGGAGGAGCTTCTTTCCTTTGAGAGTGGTGGAGCACTGGAATAGGCTGCCCAGAGAGGTGGTGGAGTCTCCATCTCTGGAGACATTCAAAACCCACCTGGATGCCATCCTGTGAAGCCTGCTCTAGGGGAACCTGCTCTGACAAAGGGATTGGACTAGATGATCTCCAGAGGTCCCTTCCAACCCCTAATATTCTGTGATTCTGTGAAAGACTGAACAGCTCCAACCAACCCAGTCATTTTACAGGTATATTTCCCTTTGTCTCTTCCCACATGTCACTATGTCTGTCTGTTGCTCACATGAGCTTACTCCGATTCATCAATACCCATTTCCTATGTTAATGCCAGAGCAGCACTCAGCATTGCAGTACTCTCGGTACCAGTGCCTCATACAGAAAGTGGCCATACAGCTACTTGTCAGTATCTCCACATCTTCTGTTAGTGCCTCCCGGTAGGCTTCCTTGCACTTGTGTGCAGAATAAAAACAGACCCTTCACCCAGGATCCTGCTGAGCAGCTGAAATCACTATTACTCAGCTGTGCTTGAGTTATTGTATCTTGGTCTTCCCTGTCACATGTACAGACCTATTCACAGACAAGCAGTACAGAGAGAAGAACTGATACCCTGTGAAGACCATTAGAAATTCTCATGCATGAGGAAAGCATAGATGTGTATGAGTACACTGAAGTGTCCTCTGCTTCATCCATGAGCTTCTTCATTTATTGTGGTTAGCATGTTATTTTCTGTACCTTGCAGAGTTTTAGTGCATCAGCATCGTTGTCCACAAAACACAGAGTCCCACTGTAGAATACTGCAAGCAGTATTCTACAGGCCCCCTGCGAGATAGTATACAGTTGATTAACTCTGGTGATCTCCTTTCCATTCTTAGTCTAGCCCTCACGTAATTTGTCTTCTCTGGAAGAGAAGACAGCTGACACTCTGTAATTACTCAGATAGTCTAACTTAGTATTTTCAAATCTAGCCAAGTTACAGTTTGTGCCCATTGCTGCTTGTCCTGGCACTGGGTTCTCTGAACTGGTTCTCTCTTCTTTACAATCTCTGATCAAGGCTCTTTTCTCCACGCTGAACAGTCACAAGTCTCCCAGCCTCTTTATGTATGAGAGATGCTCTGGTCCCTTAATCCTGTCTTTGGCCCTTGACTGGACTTGTTCCCTTAACTGCATATTATTCTTGTATTGTGCAGCCCAGCACTGGACTTCGCACTCCAGATGATTCTCACCAGTGCTGAGTACAGGGGAGGAATAACTGCCTTCCACCTGCTGGCATACTTTTCCTAATGCAGCCTAGGATGCTGTTGGACACTTTCTGCAAGA
The DNA here is from genome assembly GCA_013399015.1 of Galbula dea. Taxonomy (NCBI): domain Eukaryota; kingdom Metazoa; phylum Chordata; class Aves; order Piciformes; family Galbulidae; genus Galbula; species Galbula dea. Next base: position 3,873 of record VWZX01001060.1, on the reverse strand, counting down.
GTGTATTGGTGGTGCATGATTAACTTGCAGTCTACCAGGACCCTTCTCTGCAAAATCACTTTCCAACAGTTTCTCCAGTCCCACCTCTCTAGTGTCTCCTCAGATGACAAAAGCTTCAGTCCCTTAATCATCTTTTTGGCACTTTGCAGGACCACCAAGTCTGTCTGTCATGGTTTAGACCCATACAGCAAGAGACATGTGGTACTGGATATGTTTCCAACCATCCAGTGGTTGCTTCCACCATTGTAAGCACATGGTTCTTGCCTTGCTGGGTTTGTGGGACTGTGATGTAGTCAGTCTGCCAAGGCTCTCCATGTTAACATTTCAGCCACCAGCCTCCACACCGCAGAGCCTTTAATCTCTTGGCTCGGTTGATTGCAGTACATTCATGAATAACTTGCCCCCACTCCTGCACACACATCGTTCCCCTACACTCCCCCTCCACAGTGGAATGGGAAGGAGAATTGGGAGCAAAATGCAAAACCCTGTGGGTTGAGATTATTGAAGTGCTGGAGCGAGTCCAGAGAAGGGCCACGAGAACGATCAGAGGACTGTCGCACCTCTCCTGCGAGGACAGACTGAGAGAGTTGGGGTTATTCAGTCTGGAGAAGAGAAGGCTCCGAGGAGACCTTCTTGTGGCCTTCCAGTATCTGAAGGGGGCCTACACAAAAGCTGGTGAGGGACTTTTTAGGAGGTCGGACAGTGACAGAACCAGGGGAAATGGATGTAAGCTAGAGAAGGGTAGATTTAGATTAGACATCAGGAGGAAGTTCTTTTCTGTTATGGTGGTGAGACAGTGGAACAGGTTGCCCAGAGAGGTTGTGGAAGCTCCATGCCTGGAAACTTTTAAGACCAGGCTAGATAGGTCTCTGGGCAGCCTGATCTGGTGGATGGTGTTCCTGCCAGGCAGGAGGGTTGGAACTAGATGATCTTTAAGGTCCCTTTCAACTCTGGCAATTCTATGATTCTATGAGATAAGGAGAGTTTAATAGAACAATACAAAGAGAGAAGAAACAACAGTAGTAACAATAACACAAATTAAGTGATATATGGAACAAGTGATCTCAAAATCAACCTGCTCAACAAAATGCCTAGCCCTGTTCCCACCTGCATCTAAACCTCATGTCTGCCCAGGCTACCTCTCCCCTTTTATAGCAAGCATGATGTCAATATGGTATCAAATACCTATTGTTCAGTTGCTTGTCTTGGCTGTGACCCCTCCCAACTTCCTGAGAAATATTAACCCTATCCTACCTGAACCTAGGACATCATGTCTCTGTCATAGTGAAGAGCTCAGAACGAGTGTTGAGTTAAGGGGAAGGATCACCTTCCACTGACAACACTCTCTCTAGTGTATTCTGGCAGCCACCTTAATCATGAGGTTGTGTCATGGTCAGTTGGTGTCCACCAGGAACCCTAACCCCCACCAGGTCCTTCTGTGCATAGCTGTTTTCCAGTTAGTCTGCCCCAGTGTGTGCCGGTGGATGGGGTTATTCCTCGAAAGGTGCAGGACTGCACGTTTCTGCTTGTTGAACTTCACAAGATTCCCCTCTGCCCATTTATTCAGCTTGTTGAGTTCCTCTGAGTGGCAGTGTAGCCATCTCTTCTATCAGCCCCTCCTCCCAGCGTCATACTGTCTGCACACTGGCTGTTGGTGCACTCTACCCTATCATACAAGGTTTTCATTAAAGTTAAACTGTATTGGCCCCAGTATCAACCTCTGGGGTTTACCACTGGTGACTGGCCTCCACCTGGACTTCATACCAGTGATGATAATCCTCTGGCCCAAGCTGTTCTGTTGACTTTCAGTTCGCCTCACTGTCCACTTATCTAACCAGTACTTTGTCAGCTTGTCTGTGATGAAGTTATGAGAGACAGTGTTGACATCCTTAGTAAAGTTGACATAAAAAGTATCCACTCCTTTCTCCTCATCTACTCTACCAGTCATCTCACTGTACTAAGCTATTAGATTAGTTAAGCATTTCTCCTTCACTGACTACTCCTGCTTACCTTGTTGTTCTTCATGTGCCTGTAACCTGGCATCGAGGATTAGTTGTTCCATGACCTTCCTAGGGATTAAAGTGAAACTGAAAGTCCTAGAGTTCCCTGGATTTTCCTTCTTGCCCTTCTTGAAGATGGGAGTGACAATAACTCTCTTCCAGTCCTTAGGGACATATTGGAATTGCAATAACCTTTTAAAGATAGCCAAGAATGGCCTTACAAGGAAAACAGCCTACTCCCTCACCACTCATTGGTGCATCCCATGAGTCCCGTTGACTTGTGTACATCTGGTCTATTTAGTGTTTCGTAACTGTGATTAATGACTAAGTCTTTAAGCAAGATAATGCTCAAAGTTCATAATTTTATTGAACAAATTAAAGCAAAATAAATAAATAAATAAATAAAGGCAAACAAACAGAGTGGGGTGCCCTAGGAGTCCTGGATATACCAAGACTCACACTGAGTTCAGTTCCCTCCTTTTATACTTCTCCTCCAAAGTCTCCTCCCACTTTTTTCCCACCATACAACATCTCATTGGTCCTTTTTCCTGCCACGAAGCATTTCATTGGTTGCCTATACTAATGCATATTCATGACTAGTTCCAAGAAGGGGTTGGTTTTTGCAAATGAGTTCTGGAACAGGTGCATGCTCCCTTTACTTCTCGGGGTCTTCTCAACTCTTCTCTGGTGGTCGGTGGGTGAAGTAAACAGTCTTCCTCTGCCAGTTCTTCAGATGACCTTAAGCTCCATGCCTGTGCTTTTACAGACTTTTCTTTACAAAACACCGTGTGGTTAATAGAACTGACATATCATAAGAACTATACACAGCTGACATTTTAAGAACAAACAGAGCAGTTAAAGCTCGTGGTTATACAAGGCAATGCATGAAGAAGGCCACACCCCCTTATATACCCCTAATGTTATTTTATATCAACACGAATCAGGTGAACATATTTCACACTAACCTACTCCTCTTCCACTGAGATTAAATCTTCTTTGGTCCAGACTTTACCTCTGATCTCAGGGCTGAAGGCTGTTCTTATCAAAAAAGGCTGAAGTGAAGAAGGCATCAAATACCTTAGCCTTTTCCATATTGTTTGTCACAAAGTCTCCTGCCCCATCTAGCAACAGACCTACATTTTCCCTAGCCATCTTTTTGCTGCTAATGTATTTGTGGAAGCCATTCTTGTTGCTCTTCACATCTCTGACCAGCCTGGCTTTGGCTATCCTAACCCTGTCCCTGCATGCTAGTAGAAAATGAGCTTCACTTGTTTGACTGTTTGCAGAACATGGCCTTAAAGTTAAAAAGTTGTAATTTTCTGTAATTTTGGACATTCCCAGCTGAGTCTCAGGAGTGTTGGTTCACATGCTGCTTAGCTTGAGCCCTAAAACAATGCAACTGCCCGCTCCAGTACAGACATGTGTCCAAGATTCTCTTCTGCCTTGTGTTTTTTGCAGTTGGTAGCAGAGATAACTAGTATGCCATCTTGGACTTTAATGAGGAAATGTACTGACTTGAAAGGTGTCAGGAATGATTTAGTGTCGCTTTAGAAAGTTTAGGGCTTTCCTGCTTTTCATGCCCTTTTGGCAAAGACTAATGGCATCCTGGTGACCACTGAGAAGAGCATGGCCAGCTCTCTGCTGTTGAGGGAGGTCTCCTGTCCACATCTGAAGAGCTGTGTCTGGTTCTAGGCTCCTCAGTACAAGAAGGACATGGACATATTAGAATAAGACCAGAGAGCCACTAAGACAATTAAGGGAATGGAGCATCTGTCATAGGATCATAGGATTGTCAGAGTTGGAAGGGACCTCAAAGTTCATCCATTTCCAACCCCGCTGCCTGGCAGGGACACGATCCACTAGATCAGGTTGC
>VWZX01001056.1:72665-84823 GCA_013399015.1 Galbula dea | reverse complement strand
ATGCAGCTGCTGCTGGTTCAAAAGAGACTGAAATGCTGAGGTGAGCCTGGCACCTATCTTCATAGTGGTCAGCCTGAGAAGGAAGGAAATTCAGGTTTATTATTAGCATTTTAATTTAATTTAATTTAATTAATTTAATACTAATTTCCTTCTAATATTAATGAATGTTGAAAAAGCTACAGCTTCAAGTAATCCTAAAAGTCACCTCAACCTTATGTAGCACTAACTAAATGAAATTAACCCCATGGAGTTTATTGTAGGTAATAGTAAGGCCAACTTTAAGGTCTTAAGCGTCACCGTCCATTGGTGTTGTTTAAAAGTGCTAAAGACAAAGGGTTTTTTTGGTGGGCATTGCCTTAGAATTCTTAGAAACAGTTGCTTTTGTGCTGTTTAAAGTGTTGAAGGTGTAAACTAGAAGTTAACACCAGAAGTTAAATTTCCAAGAGCAGCATTAACATTAACATTAAGTCGGCCATGTTGCATATAAGGAATATATTTGTGTTTTGGGTAGATTTTTGTTGGAATTTTGTTGCCTGAGAATACAATAACAGATAATTTTATGAAATTGCAAATGTAAACAGAAACTGGAAATAGAATGAATAAATGCAGAAGTCTGTTTTAAGTTTTCTTCTCCTTACCACACTGTTAATTCTGTCTTCTTTATTTTATTTTAATGGCACTGTTTTCAGAGAATTTAAACACAAAGGGGGGGGGAAATGTGGGCTTGGGGTACTGGCGGTTGGTTGCATTAGAAGATGTTGTTAGGTTCTGTAACACATCAGTATAAAACCATGTCTGTGGTACATCATTAATAAAGTACACATATACCCAATTTACAACCTCCATGTTTTAGGAACTCAAGCTCTTGATCACAAAGAAACTTCCTTATTGGGGTTAACATCCATGGCTCACTGTAGGTTTCCCAGTCAGCCCCACTGGCAACAATTCCGCTAAAAAATATTCCATTTTTTCTCCTGTTTTACAGTGGAAAATAATGATTTCTCATGCTCCTTCCACACAGCTGTATTTATTTAGTTGTTTTTATTTCTAGTGCCATGTGTGGCTCAGAAGCAGTCTGCTCCATTCAGTTTTGTTTCAATGCAAGCAGCCCTGTTACACTGTAAGTCACTATGTAACAAAAGTCTCCCGATTCCTTTCCTGCCCTTTCGAAAGTAGAATTCTGTGCTGTCTTTTCCCCTTTCCTGTTGAATTAGAACCTATGCAAGTGCAGAAATGCAAAGTTTAAATAGACTGCCTTTGTATGTTTTATATTACAGACTAAATAGCAGCTTCTCTGCCAAATAGTTTATGCCTTCATGTCTCGTGTAACTGCTATGAAATATTGAGTACTTCAGAACCAACCGCACAGAAACAATGTTATCCATCTATTGTCTTTGCTTTCCCTATTATCCACGACTTACAGGCGAGACAAAAAGCGCTCTTCAGGCTTTCCTCATTTATCCTTGATATTCCCCAATGGCTTCAGCTCAGAGTTGGAAATGAGCTGTCCTGCTTCTTCACTTCCTATTTTTCTTAGCTGAGTTGGTTTCCATGCTGCCTGGTAGTTGCTGACAACCTGAGAGAGGACAGTTATGGTAGGGACAGTATTGCATAATGTTAGCTGTTGCACAAGACAGCAACTGGAGCATGCTGGGGCCTTTAAGATTAATTCTTCTCCACAAAAAAATGACACTGGTGTCTTGAAGATATCATCACGTCTGTGTAATAGCTGAGAGCATCTGGGTCTAATTTAACTGCTATTTAGTTTAATTACATATTTATTGTAAGAAGATTGTTGCTGTGGTTGGTTGGGAAAGAAAAATATCAAGAAATGTTCATTTAAAAGGCTTTCATGTAAGGCAGGTAGATACTTGCATGGTGCAACAGCTGATGTTATGCAAGTGAGATAAAGCTCCATTAAAAACTGTGGCTCAGCAATTTCTGAGCAACATAGGAACCAAAGTAAGTTTTTTCTCCTGTTTGGTCTTGGTCAAATTACAGCTGTTAGGGGACAACAGTAGTGACTGATCTGATAGTCAGTCCTTGCCTGTTTGCTCAAAGTGGGGAATGCTGACAGAATGATGCCAGACAAGGGATACTGATCCCTGTGAGCAGAGTCTCAGATTAGGCAGACAGCCAATTGCATAAATGGGAGTTAAACCAGGAAGTATATTCTCATGATTTCTGCAGTGAAATAGGACATGGTGCATCAAATCAGGTGACAAGGTACAAAACCATTTGTTGGCTAATAAAAGGTGAACCAGCTTCCTTGCCTTCAGTTTCTTCTCCCTGTGATGTGTGTGGAGTTAAGACCTTTTCATTCAGGAGAGTTATCTAATCTTCCTCTAGGTTGAGGCAATTGCCTGTTTCCCTTGGCAGATCAGACTGAGCTTGCACTTTAAACCTAAGACAAAATATGAATCATGTTTCTAATTATTGCTAGTCTCCAATCTTGTTGTGTCTCTTTTGTGAATGAAAGACAATGTATAAGGGATGATGATAAGGTCTTGAAAGGGAAAATAGATATAGATTTTCTACTTGTAGAATTTAATAAACAACTGCACAGAAGAGATGGGATAAGTAGGTATTTTTAAATCCATTTTTATAAAACCAAAGAAGTTCCAGAAGAGGGACCAAAAAAGGAGCACACTCCTTTTTGTGCTTGTGTAGTGAATTCAGTTGTTCCAATTCCATTGAAGGGAATGAGAAGAGGTAGAGGGTATCTTTAAGTGTAAAGAGGTATCTCACTTTTCTATTTTTTTGTCAAGTATGTATGAGACTGGTGCACAAACAACGAGATGCTGAAACAAAGAAGGAAAAACAACTATGTATGTAGTATACTGCAAGATCAAAAACATTTGATAGCTGATTCAGACACAATGAAACATTGTAATTGTATATAATGGAAAAGTCTTTTAAAATAACTTTACCTGTTAGTACTATGCTGCTTTTAATAGAAGAGAACCTCAATGATTCATGTGGGATAAAAGAGCCTTGGTGCTGTTTTCTTTCCAGCTGCTTGGTTTTACAACTCCCTCTGGAGAGACAGGGTTTTATATAGTCTTTAACGTTATTCAAAAGTAGAATCCAATGTAATTACATCTTTAGTGTACTTCAGTGAGAAGTCTGTTATCTATACTGCTGACTAGTTTTGTGTGTGTTAGGCAGCTTTATTTGTGTTTGTACATCTATTTGAGTCCATGTCACACATTCTTTAAGCACAATGGTCTGCAAATGCAATAGAATGCATTATTAGGTTTTGGTATCCCAAATATTTTAATATTTATCAGTATGCTGAAATTTCATTACATATAACTTAAAGTTCAGACTGTGAGTGAGAAGGGAAAAATGTGACAGACTTGTCTCCCTCAGTGTTGTAGACCAAAGGGAAAACATTGGCGAACATGTACTGAGAGCCAACAGCTCTCAAATCTGAGAATTGCACAGAATGCAGCAGCACCAAATGGGTTTTTGCTGTATTCATATTCCCATTACTGTTTGTGTGTTGTCTTTGAAGTTCTTCCCATAGTCACTCTTGTACCCTTATGTGTATGCTTTATGTACCCCTGAGTTTGGAGGGCAGAGATGGAAGAAGAGGAATTTCCCTTTACCACGACTGATCCCTATTGCAGGATTGAAATGCATTTACCCTGTCTCTGCTAGACTGAGTTTGTTGTCCGGTTGAGGGCTGCTTTGTGACTGCAAAGGCAGCAACAAACTTCATGTCTGTGGTATAAGAAAAAACAGCTTGTACTGACTGCTGCTAGTTTTCCCTCAGATTTTACCTCTTCCTCAAATGTTGGGTTTGTTTGTTTGGTTGTTTTTTTCCTTCAAATCCAAGGCATTCTTTTGATGCACTTTTGACAAGCTCATAATGAGATGTTGCCCATTTGCACTACTCTTAAGTGCCATGAACTCTGTGTGCCAGTGTTGAAGACTGCCTGTTCTCTGGGCTAAGGCTAGCTTTAAAAAATAAAACAACAAACAGCAAAACCCCAAAACATTAAAACCCAAGTACAACACAACAAAAAACCTCCACCAAACTACAGCAAACCAAAAAAATCCTCAACTTCTCTTCTTTCCCCTCTCCTAACTTCCCCCACAACTGTCCTTCAGGCACTGATGGACATCAAGGCTCTCAAAAGAGCATTTGCTGTAGTAAATACCCATTGGATGCTGACTTTTAAACACTTGGTACAGTTCAGTGTTTGTCCAACACCTTTATGTCCAGGTGGTGACCTTTCAAAATAAAACAATATATAGGTTTGTAGTGACTTGCAAAGATCTGATGCATTTGAAATTCAAGTATTTGTATCCTGCATAGTGGACCATTTTCTGATATCTAGGTCTACGGACAGTGTTGTGTTTGCCTCACTGGGAGAATGTTGTATTTTCGATGTTGCCTTGTAAACTGCAGTACTTAATATAGTAAGCTAGTACTGAGAGCTGGGATGTTGGATTTATAGTTCTGTATGAACTCTGCAAGTAGCTTAGATGTTAAGGACACATAGACACCCTTTTTTACCTTGAAATCCATTAGAAGTGTGAATGTTGGTGCTCCAGATTGACAGCTAGAACTTGTTTTGGAGTTTATATTAAATAATTGCAATTTTAATTGCTCACATGTTATTTACAAAACTGTGGCATTCTAGTGCCACTGCAATGGCTGGCATAAATGACTAAAATACACAAGTATTTCAGCACAATTAACAAGAAGTGATAATGAAGATTGCTTGAAGAAGACCCTCAGTTTTATTTTTTAGAGTAGAAGTGACTAAATGCCAAGGTCACTCTTTAGTGTAATCGTAACATATTTAAGTTGAGTTCTAAATGAAATTAATTCAGACATTCATGTACTTCTTCAGTTTGTGTAATTGAAACTTAAATGACATTCTCTGTCTAGATTCTGATCTTCAGTAAGTCATCCTCTAATTATTTTATTTGTAAGAATAATGGACAGAGAAGAGAGATATAGCATTCTCATCCTTCTGCTTTTTATTACTGAGAGGGTTGAGATGGTATCAGTCTGAAGATAATACATGTTCAGATCATCAAATAAGTATGAATTTACAATTTAGGGGAATTGGCTTTGTTTTTGTAAGTGTTGTCTGCATCCTGACTTAAGAAATAAATTAAAATCTGTATTGTTTCCTGTGGTTCTGGGTATGAGAAGATAGCCTTAGCGATCTTCTTTTAAAAAGAGCGTTGATGATGTGAAATCTTGTCAGATTGGTCTATTTTGTGTTGGGACAGCTTCTGTGGCAATACTGCTTGTATGTTTGTATGTGTAGAGCTGGAAACAAAAGCAAGAAGGGAAATTACTCCTGAGCCCATTTAGAAATAGCCCATTTTTTTCCAGAGGAAAAACATTGCCTTCAAATATTTATTGTGGCTATTTTAATATGCATATATGTAACTTGTTATCATGTACAATTAAATCATAATAAATAATGATCTAAATTATGGATCAAAACCTGATTCTTTTTGGGTTCTGATAGGGGAAAACTGTTTTCTAATGACTGTTTTTAACTTGTTTTTTATTTTGATAGTTACAAGTTGCCTTTTAAAAAGAAGTCATAAATATGCAGATAGATTGTGAACATGGAGATCTTTATGTGAGCAGCTGCTCCAAAACTATTTTTGGTTTTATTCAGAAGTTCACTAACTGTAACATTTATCAGGATGACCAGTATCATAGACTTCCTACACCTTGCTCAGTGCCTGAGATGCACATGCTGGGCATCCTCTTACACCTTCTCACTTCCATCACAAGACTTAACATTTATTTACATAGAATGGCAGGGCTTCAGTAAGAGGGGTAGAGTGCTCTTCTGCATAGTGCCTTGTGGACAAGTCACTTCCTGAGGGACTAGATGTTGAAAAGGTCAAGAATACAGGTCTTCATACGTTAGGCTAATGTTTGCTGGACTAATGCATGATAGTGAGTGTCATCACTATGGTTTTATTTCAAGCTGTGCTTTTCAGAAGACAGTTACTAAAACTGTTTGGGGGGTCAGAATCAGGCATACGTTGTCAAGAACCTCAAGCATTGTGCTGGGAAAGTTTCAGGACCTTAGTAGGTCATTTGCTTGCTGTAACTGGAACAGTTCTGGTGATGTGTGAGTTTCTGGGTGTGCCAGGAATGTTTACATCAAACAGAATATGATCAATATTAATCAGGCATATTTTTGTGTTACAAATTTGGACTTGGGTGTCTGAAGCCTGTTTTGAATCCTATTTTAGATACATAAATCTTTTCTTTTCAGTTTTGGCCCATAGCAGGATTCTGTGGGACATACATTACTGTTATAGAAGAAAGCCCAAGAGCTGATCCCATAAATGTGAAGCATGTAGGTAATGTTTGCAAATGATGTTTCCTGCACTGCTTTCATTAGAGAAATAGAAAGATCAGGTATGAAATTAATTTTTTTGAATAAAGATAGCGCACCAGTTAAAACTCACCTAAGCTTGTAGAATGATTATAGGAGCATGAAGACCTTGAAGTTTGAAACACAGCTGATCTTACATGCTATTGAAAGTTATTTCTTTTATATTTATTATGAAAGTAAACACACATGGCAAAGAGTATCAGTTCAAATTCTGGCAGGAATTTCCTAGCAAGTTGAGGCCAAATTCCAGCTTTGCCCATTGTTCTCAACTGCTCCTCTCACACATGTACCATATGGTCATGCAAACAAATACACACACAGCTTTTTCTTTGTCAAATAGTGACAAAGCAGTTTGGGACCATATGCTTAAGGACACAAGTGAGCGCTCTAATGGCTTACATGAGTAAGATAAACCAACTCAGAAGAAACATGCAGTTGTCCATGCTACATTGCCTGCTGTGCACATTTTTTCTACAACACAGATCAAGAATTTGTACTGTGGTTTCTTCACTATTGTGACTTCACCTCTGTCCTGCCAAGTGATTCTCCCTACAAATGTGAAATATGAAATAGCAGTTTTTGTTGTCAGTGACAAAATCATCTGTTGCTATGAAGGAGACTTAAATTCTCAGTAGCTAAATCAGTCTAGTCATTCAGCCTTCATAATGTAACCACGTTTTCCCTGATAAGTCAGGAAAATAATTCACAACCGAAGTTTCTATCAAATGCAAAAATTATTTGGATCCATATCCTAGTTATTCTGTGAGATGTTTTGAGAACATCAGAGAAAAAAAGCAAAATATTATTTCTTGGGAGAATTATGCAAAATGTAGACTTATTTGCCAAAGCAGTTTTATCCCTTATGTTTGGAAGAAACTCAACTGAACAGTCATAAGCTCTGGAAACAACACTGACTTAGAGCTTGTAAGGTTTTAGGCAGGTAACTACTACTGGTTTTAGTCAATTAAACTTTCTTGTAAAAGTCACAGTACCGTCTCTGCTTTAGTTTCTTGGGCACACTTCTCAGCACTGAGTTCATCTATTGTGCTTCATTAGAAAATTAATCCCATCACCTAGTAAGAGGTGCGGTTATCATCACAACCACACAGCAGATATTGCCAGAATTGTGGAATAAAATAAAAATATTGGAAAGGAGAAGGAACTTCAGGCTTAATTACACAGTTTTTTTGTTTCCTCACTCCTCTCATGTAATCTACTGAAGAAGATGCAGTGTCATATAACTGGAAAGTAATAAACATGCTGGCCAGTTATAGCCAGTGGCAAGTGAGAGCTTTATTTTGGAGAGAACCAGAAATAGACTTTGTTATCCTCAGTTCACATTCCATATCACGTTATTTGGCTATGTTCCCCAGAGATCAAGGCTTTGTTCAGAGTTTAAGATTATATTTATGCAAAGAGAAAAAAAGTAATCTGGATACCTAGAGATCTATTAATTTTGCCTCAGGAATTTAAAAAGCTCTGGAACAGAGTTTGGAAGAAAAAAATAACATCATAGAAGTTAATTGAATAAAACTTATTTACTAAAAATATATGTCAGGTGACCTTAATAGCTATTTTCAAATCAAAGGATGTACTAGACTTCATTGATCTGGACATGAGATGAACATTTGATATTCCTCCATATGGGAAGGTACGGGTTAAGATGGAGGTAATGGGGATTCATCAATGGATTGAACTATCAATCAGTAGGTAGGTAGACGGTGAGCTGGCAAAAGAGAGGGAAATGAGAAATTTTGAACTGCAAAATATTAGGTGGAGGGATGCTTTTTACTACTGCTCTCCTATATTTAGTATAGATTTAACATAATCACAAAAGCCGTGTTATCAATGTGCAGACAACTTATTTTTTTCTGGTGCAGAGCCAAAAGGTTTGCTTGATAGAAGAAGGAGCAGGATACCTTGCACAAAAAACTGGTCTTGATAACTTGAGATACAAAAACAGGGGAGGGGAAATTTGCAAGGCCAGACACACAGAATTTTTGCGCCCTTCTCTGCTGTTGAGTATACACTGGAAATTATAAGAGAGATTTTCCAACACATCATAGGATATCCGTAACTGGAAAGGTGCTGTAGTCATCACAATGTATCAGCTAGTCTTTTCAGCACAGAAAGGCAGAAGTGATCTGGTAGAAAATGCACCTCCAATACTATGCTGAGCTTAAGCCATACATCTTCAGAAAGATTAAATCAGACTGACAAAAATATGAGGAAATGGGGGCTAGCCAGAGTGGCAGGTAAAAGGAATAGTGTAGTCAGGGACTACAGAATGGATTATTTCAGAGAAAATTTAAATATTTAGGCTCTAAACTAACCTTAAAAATAAAGGTTGAGGTGTGATTCTGGTCATTTTATACCATAGAGAGGGGGAGTGGGAAGCGATGTGAAGGGATAATACTGGCACAAGGGATAAGGAGTATAAACTGGTAATGAATACATATTATTTAGAAACTGGGAGTAGGTTTTTAATATCAAAGTGACAAGGTCTAGAGCTGCCTTTGAAGACTGGAGTTTACAAAAAAGAGCCTCACTACTTTTATATTAGGTTTCATATGTTTGTGAGAGGGATTATAAAATGTGTTGTTGTGATGACAAGGAACTGAGTTTAGTCAGTCCTACACTCCTACCAAAGAGAAGTCAGAACCTCCCTTTGTCATCCTTAGGGGCCAGAAGAATTTTTTAAGATGTAGCTGGAGACCTGAGAGGAAAGAAACAGGGTGCAAAAGCGGAAAGAAATAAAAAATATGTTGTAGTATTTGCCTTTGTTTGCAGTAAGAGGTGAATTTAATGGAAAATTAATTTCATTGAAATAATTGTGAATTTAGAGCTTGATTTTTGGGGAAGGACTTAAAGGGATTGCTATGTATTCAGAACTACTTTAGAAATGAGGTCTAAAACAATAAATGCTGTAATTATAGAGTAGGCATCTGATTAAATTTGCTGTTAAACTGTAATTTTAAAAATATGGCAAATATTCCGGTATAAATGTGTTCTTGGAGTTAATAAGACCTAATTAAGAGACACCTGCTCCCGGTTCCACTTTATCTTAGAGCACTAATTTCTTGGAACTGCAAAAAACATAATCTAAAGTGGATTTTGAGGAACATATTTAAACGGTGTTCAGATTGCCCGTATGTCTTGTAAATAACTTTGAAATGTTTTGAAGTTTTACTAGGAGCAATTTTCCAACTGTTAAAAGACAGAAAGTAAAATTTGCTTTTGACCCCCTAACAAGAGAGAGACAATAGAGAGTGTGGAGGAAGATCCTGGTCGTGGTGGTGGCCCTTGCCCTCGGGGGTACGTGTTGCGGCGCTTACGCCCCTGGATGTTTTGGGGGCAGCAGTAACTGTTTTCAATCACTTTATGCCGTGTGAATGCACAAAAGCGTCAAATGTGCAGCAAGGAGGAAGGAGGCAAAAGAGAGAAGTAGCAGTGTTTTTCGGCCATGTGGCCTCCTCCCAGCCCGCTTCTTTTTGGTTTACTAGGGATGCTAGCTCCCGGAGGTCATCGAGGCACCCATGCTCCTGTGCGGAGGGAAAGGCGGGTGCGGGCTTCCCCACGCCGGGGCCGGAGGTGGGAGCTGCCCCTAGCAGAAAGGGTCGGAGTGCAGGGATGGTCATTGTCCTGTCGGCCGCTCACTGCCTCTCCCCTTTCCAGTGTCGGATTCGTCCCGGGTGACGTTGGGATGCTGGGGAAGGAGAGGGAGGAGGAGGAGGAGGGGACAGAAGCGCGGCTTCCTCCGCCTCCAGTCGGGGACAGTCTGCTAGCGGGAGCGCAGGGGTGGGTCGAAGAGAAGTTTGCGGCAGCGCCGAGCCCCAGCGCGCAGCACCACCAGCAGCAGTGAGAGCGGGAGCGGACCGCGGGATCCCACTCCGCCCGAAGGCGCTGCTACCCTGCGGGCCCTCTGCCGCGGCGACCGGCCGGGCAGCATGGTCCCCGCGGCGGCGGGGCGGCTCCTGGCCCTGCTGGCGGCCGCTTCTCTCCTCCGTCTCCGCGCGGCAGGTAAGGAGCGGGACCCTTGTCTGGAGGGGAAGGTGCTGTTGCACTTCGGAGAAGGTGCAGTGGAGGGGGGAGGCAGGGAAAGCTGCACGGCTTTCTTGGAGAGTTGTGCGTACCGCTTTGGGACCGACGGAGCCGCCAGCATCGCCCGTTGATGGTTGGTGTTCGTTACTTATTCTCCCTCCTCTCTTTCTTTCTTTTTTTTTTTTTTTTTTTTTTTCNTGGTTTTTTTTTTAGTGATTTTTTGTTGTTGTTTTTTTTTTACGAGGGGGCGGGAGTTGGCAGGAGACGAGGGCAGCGGTGGCTCCGCCGAGGAGGGCTCCGTGAACCTTTTATCTCGGGCGCATCGTTCAGCTCACCGAGACTGGTTTTGTGCTGACTGGGGGAGGGGGAAAGAAAGAGAAAACAAAGGAAAAGTTTGGGGTTTTGTTGTTGCCGATGGTGGATAGCAATGAGTGGAGCCTCCTTCTTCACTCCTCCCGCCCTCCAGCCCTCCCATCGGAGTGGTTATAATAATGTGTTATTATTTGGGCCGTTGAGTGTTGCCAGAATTTCAGCGGGAAGCAGGAGGAAGGTGGGGGTGTGAGATTAAAGTTGAGTAGCTGAGGGGTCAGCCACCGTGATTTGCAGCCTATGGAGGCTCGGCGGATCTTTCTGTGTTTTTCTGAGCTTTGGAGTGTCCTCTTTCTTCTGTGTACCTGGCCGACCCTCGGGGACTGAGGTCAGCCTTTGGGCTCAGGAAACACTTGGACTCGGTTCAGCGAGTTCCGCGATTGTTTTTAAGGCTGAATAAACTGCCCTTATTAACATCTGACCTTACGCCGTAGCAGCGGCAGTGTGGCTGCTGAGCAGTTGCCAGTTCGTCCGGCACCTCGGAGGCGAGCGCCGTGATTTATAGGGACCTTAAGGGTGCGAGAGTTACAGTTCCTGTAAAAAAAAGCCGCATAAACTTATTTTCCTCCCTATCCCCCGCCTCCCGTTCACTCACGCCTGAGATGTACTAGTACTTTCAGAGCAGAAAAGGGAAGGTTTAACGTTTTCGTTTTCCCTGGGATGTGAAACGCACCGGGGTAGGAGTTGCCGGATTCAGCTCTTTGATCATTCGTGAAACCGTTCTCTGGAAAATTGCCCTCTCCCCCTCTGCAGCAGACAAACCTTTCTCACAAACTCCTTTCCGGGGCGTTTTGCCCAGGGACTGGGGGAGGAGGTGACAGGAGGCACCGTTTCCATGCTAGGTTCTTGCCCCTCCCCGTGCTGTCCCCGCCGGTGGTGCGGGAGCTCGGCTGGCGGGCTGCGCCTACCTCCCCCGCCGTTCTCGGCTTTAACTTAATTGCGCCGAAGTGCGGGAGGAGATCGATGATGTCTTTAAGGAAAAACAGTGATGCTGCAGATTAGAGGGGACTTGTTAATCAATTGCACGTTTGAAAGGGCTTTTCTTCCCTTTGTTGCTTTCGCTAATCCATTTACCTCTCCCCGGGAGGTGACAGATGCCTATATTTCCTGTTATTCAGCTCCGGGGTCCTAGGTCTTGCCATTTGTTGCATTACCTTGGAGGGAGAGGGTCAGCAGAAAGCGAGAGGTCTGGGGGTTTTCCGGGAGCATGGGGGAGAAAGGGGAAGCGCACGAGGCGACCGTGTTACAGCTCGCTGATCTGGGGTCAGTTCTCCTCCCGTTTATTCTTCCTAGGACTTCTGTTGCTCCCTTTGAAGAGGTCCAGCTAACAAATTGTGCGGCCTGCCCTGCCGCCCCGCC
>VWZX01001056.1:54471-71431 GCA_013399015.1 Galbula dea | reverse complement strand
TAATTGTAAAATGCTTGAATATTTAAAATTGCAAGAGATTTAGCTACAGCTCCCTCATGACTTTAAGATTTAGTTCTGGAAATTGTACATAGGTCACCTGGTAAAAATCAATATATCTTTGAATACAAGAAGTCTTCAGGTAGCTTTTAATAAATGACATTGACTACATTAACTATTTTTAGGTCAAAACTTAATCAAAGCTTTTCTAGCATTAGTTAAATCGTTAAGTTGTTTAGGAGTGAAGTTTATCTTTGGGTCAAGGGTTGCCATTAAATGATTTTTTTCCTCTTGAGTGCCTTGATTATGTTAAGCATTTGTAATGGAATTGCAGTTTTCTCCTTAATCTCTTTTCTGTTGTAAACAGCATAGAAATGCAAGATGCAGGAAGAAAAGGACTAGCTGACAGAAGAGGCAAATTAATCCTGTTTAGCGAGCTTCCAGTTGTTTGCTGGAAAGCTGATCTTCTAAACTCACTGCATTTTGTGTAAGGTGAGAATAGCTTTCAGAACGGTCAGTGGCATGGAAATATATTTGACCACTCGTTAGAGAACTGACGGTTTTAGCCCACCAGCCAATGAGAGTGAAATTTAGGAGGAAAGAATGGTAATAAATACTGAGTTTTGTTTGTTAACTACCAGAATTTTCTGTATAGAAGACCTCTAAAAACCATTTCATAACGGATCTTCAGAGTCTTAAATTCACATTTTATATCGAATAAAAGTATCAGCTAGCAGTCAGTATCTGAAGTTTTTAGTCATAATTTTGAATGAGAGTATTTATTTGAAACAGCTCTTTGCATCATTTTGAATGTTTCAGGCAAAGAAAAATACTAAGCAAACTTCCTTTGGTTTTTATACATAAATCTTTTTATAGATGTTCTGTGTTGCATTGTGTAGTTGCTCAGAGGGAAGAAATGCTACTTAAAGTATTCCATCTAATTTATAGCATCTGTCACTGTTCTCTGTGCAAAGGATGGTTTGCTATTTAAGTTTGTTTATTCACTGTGAGGCTGTTGCTTTGTAAAGGAAGTTGTCATTAGGCTCAGCACGTCTGGAAAGTATGCAAGTCCTCAAGTCTTCTAATCCAGTGACTACAAAGTAGTTAAAGCTTCAAAGAAAAGGAACGACAGGATTTCGCTGCGCTGAAAGAAGATGCATTGTTTGTTAATCCTGCTTCTAATTGTTACTCATACTGCAGACTGCAGCCTTGCTAGTGACCATTCGGGACAAACAGCAGTTTTAACTTAAATGATCGTTTTGCCTCCTTGTGTAGTCTAAACGTGTTAAGTAGTTTGAAGTGAAATGTTCCTTACCAGCTTTTTACATTTACTTTTTTCAAGCATTTGTCACACACTATCAATTTGCAAACGTCTTATTTTTTCTTATAGTCTCCACAGGCTTGACTTAAAACCAACCTTTTTCACTTTATGTCTGTTTGTCCTCCTCAGCTAGTGTGGGAAAGGACTTCCACTTTCTTTTCCAAGAGATGCCTGCTGGTGACCTGTTTTGGAATGAGAAATGACTGTGTGTGACTTTTCTGGTGACAGTAAAAGACGTTTTTCAAGATGTCACTGTGACCCCCTTAGCTATAGATTATGACTTTGCATTTTAACTGGCAGTGGACAAAAGCTTTTGCTTAAGAACTCAAACAAATCTGCATTGTAATTTCAATGAAAACAAGAAATCACAGTAGAAATACATTTCACTAATGGTACACTGTTACTGTTATATGGGAAGTAGATGTATTCCACCTACCTTTGGTGTAGCTAGCTCACATGCTAGCAGCACTGGTCTGGAGTAGTTTGCAAAGCCTGTTGAAGAAGCAGTGCAGGTATCCTATAAGCAGTTTCATGCTTCTGAGCTGGTTTTAAATTAGCTTGTGTGTATCTGTGTGAGCTGTTGTGCATGTGTATTGTATCGATAGTATGCTGTGCTTCAGAAGGGGCTATCCTGCTGTCTCCTGACTGAATTAGTTTTTGTTTATATTGATGCTTTCTGGGATTGCTATATAGTGTCCCAATGCATACCTGTCCGTGATGGTGAGGAAGTGTGGTACACAATAGCTGATGGAAGAGGAAGGATATCACGATATAGCTCATTCAGTAGAAGGTATTTGAAGAATAAACATGGTCTCATGTACCTGTTTTGTCTGAGTCCAGAGCAGAGCCAACTGATATCCCCTAAAGATTGTGTGATTGTGAGGGTGCAGCTTCACAGACACCTGAAACTCTTCGTTTATTTAGTTAGATCAGCAAGCTGACTGCTGAAAAGTAATGACTAAGAAAAAGGATTTTGCAGGAGTGAATGACTCTATGAGGAGAGGTGAACATAGGATTAATATGATGAAAACAGGTAAGACTTTTCCTTTTCCCGCTGTATTGATTTTGTTGTAGCAAGAGGAAGATGTTTTGTGAGGGTACTGGTTGCATCAGTGAACAGCCAAGTGAAATAAGCAGGGAATTGTTCCGGATCCCAGTTTGGCCTGTGTCTGGTTTTAAAGTATGAGTAGTCCAATCAGGAAGTCAGATTGGGTCCCCATGTGTATTTTGTCACTGAGCTCTCCATTGATGAGGATGATCATGACATGCATCTAAGTACCTATTAGATTTGGTACTTCCACTTAAGGTGAGGTGAACTTGTAAAGAGAAATAACAAATACACATTTGGTATCCTTTCTTCCCAATAAGAAATCCCCGTCTCCATATTGTCACGTCTATGAAACCTCTACTGAAGTTATATTTGTCTTCTATTTGCTCTGAGCAGCACACATTAAATGAATCACAGAATCACAGAATGTTAGGAGTTGGAAGGTACCTCGAAAGATCATCTAGTCCATGAGCAGCATTTAATTCTGTAACTCCAGATTATTGCCTCTTGCCCTCATCAACTCTGCTCTAGGTTTTAATTAAACAATTTAAAGTATTATTAGGACGAAGTGGTTTCTGTAAAAGATTTCTCTTGCTTTTGATAGTATAATGCCTTAGCATTTTTTTTTCCATTCTATTGTCTGTATAAGTGGAATGACTTGACTGGTTGTGTGTAGAGAGGATAAATTCTGTTAAGAGTTTTCCTAATATTGTGAAGTCATATTTTTCAAAACAACATATACAACTGTCTAGATGAATCATAAATCTAATTATAAATATAAATATATAGTCAAATATAGTTGAATCATAAATAACTATCCATTACTTATAAAAATAGTAATGCCATCTCATATTCAATTATAGAGCATGTAGAGGACAGATAAACCCCAAAGACAGTTCCAGAAACATTCATAAGATTTGTCTGGATTTGTGTAAGAAATTACTCTTGTGAGTGTATCATATTTTTTGCTGAATAGAGCAAGATCAGAAAATGAGAAAAAGGAAAGAAGATAAAAAAATGGTATTGCTTGACAGCCCAGGACTATAATAGCTAAGTTATTTGAAAATAGGTTCTGTGAATCTCTTGTATGAACCAAGAATAAACAAAACTGCTTGAAAGCTTAAGAGGCCCCAACAATGCATGAAATTTTCTGCATGCTTGATCATGATGAAGTTTTAGCAAGAAGTTATACAATGTAAAGAGAATGCTGAGGTTTCATAGTGTTTAAAATGAGAGTGTGTGTTCTGGGAAATGAATTAACAAATGATTTCATTGTGATTGTTTCTAGTTTTAAAAAGTGACGGGACAGAAGTGCATTATGGAAAAAACCTGACAGTACTGGACTTAATAATGTGGCAGCGATATTTCTGTGCATAGTAAACTTTATCTTTTCTTAAAAAATCCAAAAGCATAAGAAGGCAAATAAAGACTGTGCCAACAGATTTCAAATAGATTACCTGAATATTATACCATATAATCTTTTATTTCAGGTAGTAACAATTCTATTCTGGTTCTAAATGTGTGTGGTTTTCAAATTTTGCTGATATAATAGAGAAACAGTTTTCTGTATAAAAAGGTGCCTTGAGGTGTTCCTACATTCAGGTGTAATTGTCAAGTAATGCAGAACTACACAAACTGTATGCTAGGGAGCGGAATGGACAAAAACTAGCCCTAAAAAATCCAACCCAGTGCTAGCTAGGCTGCCTGAATTGTTTTACCTCCTGTCCCCAGAAGCACCAATGCTGGTGTGAGGAAGAGACCATATTAAGTTGCTGGAGAGTTGGGAGGGGGAGCACATGACAACCCTAGCACAGAGTAGCTTAAATTGCCATGGGGCTGTACTCTCAGATATAGAAAATGTGATATGCTGAATTATTAACATAATTATGTGGGCTAGACACTTTCACAATATCCTTATAACTGATGTCTAAGATTTAGAGTCTGCATAGATGAGCTGAACTTGTGAAGTTTAAATAAGAAAAATCTCACCTGCCTTGAAAGTCTAGTCTGCAAACAAATGTTTAATTAGTTTTCAGGTAGTTATTCTCACCACAAATGCTTGTTGTCACTTCTCTTTGTGTTTGAGCAGTTCAGTCTCTAGCAGTTGTTGTTTAAGATGAACTTCAGGATTCCAGTGAATTTTGTACTACATTGCACTGGGTAGGAATGAATGATCTTTGGAAATTAAATGTTTTTTAATTGAAATGGACAAAAGGAAAGTTTTGTGAACGTTCCAAAGATCTATCAAAGCATTCAGTGTGCTATTGAAATATTTTAATATTCTAAGTTGAAAGTAACAAGGATTTCGTAGCATCTAGCCATAATTACTCTTTTATATCTTATACTTTTCTGCTGAGAATACAAACCATGCTTCTTTAGAACAGGCATAAACCATTTTTTAATGAATTTGAAAAGAAAGAAAGAGGAGTCCATGAGACAGAAATCAGGGAATTATGTCCATTTAAGAAATTTCTTTGTTCAGGAATGGGAAATAAAGATCATTTATGGTACTGTAGGAACTCAATAGCTGAAGGGTGAGCATAAACATTAAAAACTGTTTTAAAATTGTAGTTACAGTGGTGGTTAATGATGAATCCTTTCATGATACACCAGAATCCCCTACAAAGGGGAAAGTGGTATTATGTAGGTAAAATTACAAGCTTGAACAGGATCTGAATGAAACCAACATGATGAAAATATATCTGCAGTTGTTTTAATTTTAAAAATAACTGTGCTTCCTAGCTCTGCCTGGAAGCAATTTAATGCAACAAATTGATTTTTTTTTTTAAAGTATTTCCAGCCAGACCAGAAGCAGTAGTTAATAAATATCTTGAAAATCTGTTCTATATGCTTGGTTTTGCAAACTCAGTGAATTTGGATATTAATTGTAGAAATCGAAATTGTAGATAGTAATCCAGCCTGTTTTTCTAAAGCTTATCTCACGTTTGGCTTCTTGTCTCTGTGTCAGTGTAGAAGTAGGATTCAGAAATCTATTCCCTAACAGAGGTAATAAAGAATCTGTTACAAAGTTCACAGTACTGTGGTTTTCAGAGCAAAAAGAAATCCACCAACACACATTTCTTTCAAATTTTATATCTATTATATATATTCCCTTGAGAAAAATATGCATATTTTTGACAGTGTGTAACTCAAGAATGCATTAAGAGTTGAAAATCATAGAATCGTAAAAAGATTAGAGTTGGAAGGGACCTTTAGAAGTGATCTAGTGCAATCCCCCTTCTGCAAGCAGGGACATCTATAACTAGATCAGGTTGCTTAGAGCCCCAAACAACCTGACCTTGAATGTTTTCAGGGATGGGGCATCCATCACGTCTCTGAGCAGCCTGTTCCAGTGCTTCAGCATCCTCATTGTGAAAAATGTCCTCCTTATATCCAGTCTAAATCTCCTCTCCTTTAGCTTAAAGCCATTACCCCTTTTCCTATCACAGTGGGCCTTGTTAAAAAGGCTGTCTCCATCATTCTTATAGGCTCCCTTTAAGTACTGATAGGCTTTGAAGAGGATCATGGCAGTCAAAACCAAGAGTGTGTAGAGTTAGGAAAGGCAAATTTCAGAAATTATCCTGGTCTGTAATCCAAAGGCCAATTTTACAGCTAGGAGCAGTTTTGACTGTGGAACTTAGGGGTGATGTGTTTATATAGTAAAGGACTGCAAAGAGCAAAGGTGTCCATTTACAGTGCATTTTCAAAATGGTAGAGTGGGAAATGTTACCTCACATTTACTGAACACTTAGAGTGTCCACAGAGATAGTCATTACAAAGCACTAGGTCAGTGTGAAACCACAGAGTAAACTAGATGTAGTAAATTCTTCCAGCAGACAAGTCTTTAGTTGTGAAACTTAAATCAGTAAAATACTTGAAATGTTATCTTTGTTTGCACTGGCCGTTGGCATGTGATTTATCATTTCTAGAAATAAACAGAGAAAAATGAAACCACAGTAACTGTGGTGTTAGGGTCTGTCGAAATACTTAAGTGTCTTTACATCCATTTTCTAGGAAGCTCAAAATCTTCTGTAACCACAGTACGACTGGGGAAAAAGGGTTGTAAAGAACCTTGAAAAGCCAGATTATCTGTTCTTCAAGGCAGAATCGCCTGTAGCTGGCATAATCTATTCTCAAGATGTGACAGGAGCAAAACTTTAGTGACTTCCACGGGCAAGCATTTAGGATTAGTACTTAGTTACGCTTGTTTGTAATTCAAGTGTATTACTTACTGTTACAGTTTATTCCTCTATCCTTGTACTTGTACATTTTTACTTTTTTTTTTTCCTTTCCGGTGACTTGTGGAACAGTTCCTCAAGCTTAGAAACAAACACTTTTCGAAAATTATCTTGGTTTTTTTTGTAGATATCTCCCCTTTAACACCCTCTTCACACTTCTGTTCTCTCAGCCTCTTCTCTTACCTCATGTTTTCTGAATCTCATGGTTGTTCTCATTCCTCCTCACTGGACTTGCTCCAAAATGTCTTTCTCGAAGTGCTCTAAACGAAACTGGCGTATTCCAGCTCAGGCTGTACCAGCACTGGCTAAAGGAAGAGGATTATTTCCTATATGTACTAGATGACGTTGTTTTTATTTCCTAGAATGATGTCTTACTGTTTTGTGGCAGGATGGCATTGCTCAAGTTCTGATCTACTCCAGACCTTTCATGCAGGATTGTTGCCAAGTCCCTGTTTGGTATGGGTGCAATGTTTTAAGCACAAAACCTTCTGCCTGTCTTTAATCAATTGTGTATCTTTGTTCCTAACCACTCTGTGCCATTTTTTGCTGACATTTTATTTGCCAAGATCAGAATATTGACAACACCTAACACTGTGGTGGTGTCTGTAGAGTACAGTAAAAGAGGTGTCCATACCACTAGAAGCTGTGAGACTTCATTGTATCCATTAACCACTGAGAGTTAACTCTCATTATGTTTTTCCACTGAGTTTGCATTGACTTTTACATAATTTTTTCATATTTCACCTATGGGAAAGTCATGTGGGACAGTTCCCCTCAAACTAATTAATCATTTTCATTTCCTGCTGGCATCTCAGCTTCATGCTGTCGTTCAGTACAGGGTCGGAGCTGTCATGTTACAGTCCTTTGGATATAAACTTCCCTTTGCAAAAACTCTTGTGACATGTCTGAGTCTCTCCATCTGTGATTTCTTCTTAACTTTCCTTTCTCTAACTTAATTTTCTGTAACTCTGGTAAGGTATGTTGTCATACTGTACCAGAGAGTGAGATTCATCAACGTGAAATGCAGAATTCAGACCTGACTATGAAATTTGCAAAGACTGAGGGCTTTTTTTTGTTTGTTTTTTTTCTGAGTTCAGACAAAGTTCACAGAAAACTTCTTGCAAATAACAATTTCTCCTTCCCTCAATATCATGTCTGCTTCAATTTAATGGATTAGAATTGTAACCTTTAATCTTATACTAGTTAAATTATTCCTGCTTCTTTTGCTCTTTAAGATCCCACATTGTGTGAGTTGCAAGACCAAGGCAATTAACTAAAGCTACTATATGTTTGGGAGCATATGATAAAATTTCAATTGTAAGCACTAATAGTGATCTGAAATAAGTAGTGAGTTTAGAAGTGTAGAAATAATGTAAGAATGCATAGATACACTTGTCTTTGTCTCTGCAGGGCTGTCCTCAGTTCCCATAACTGCTCTCATTCTATTCTCATTCTTCATTGTACTTTTCTGTTTCTACCATATTATTTTTTTCCCTCTAGCATATTTCATCTGATAGGTGGTGGGGTTTTTTTGTTTGTTTGTTTGTTTGTTTGTTTTTCTTTCATTTCCCTTTCCCCACCCCCTTTTTTTTCTTTCTGGCTAATTCTTTGCCTGTTACCTAGAACTTCAGATGTCAAGAATTCACAGATACACTGTGATTGCCTACTAAGGGTAAGAAGTACTTCAGAGTGATCCACAGTGGCTGTTTCTAGCTGTCTGAGGGGAAAAAAGAAAAGCCAGAAGAGCAGATGGAAGTACCTCCAAACAGATGGTTTTCTATGACTACCTGAGCTATTACTATGCTCCATTGTAACTAATGTTGCCTGAGAAGCTGCTGATAGGAGCATCCATACTGGTTTTTTTCATGGAATGGAAGAGAAAACCAGGAAAGGGTGAAATGAGGAGCACAGCTCTGATGAGGTGGGAGAGGGCTTATCTGAGCAGAGGAGCTGGACTGTGATCCACTTTATGCAGAAAATAAACATGTGGAAATGGCATTAACATTATGAGAATGTGTGGTGGCAACTGTAGGGAGGTTAACAAGCTTATGAGTGCAGACTGACAGGGAAACTTCTACTGATGCCCTGCCAAAATGGCCGGCACTTGCAGTGATTCACTCCTGCGTTTACGACCCCTCATCAGTGATATTCCCTACAGGAATCTGCAGTTACAGAACTCAACTCTTCACAGAGCTGTGCTGCCACATCAGTCATGAGGTTAGTCTCCAGGCAATGCATTGTACCGTGGCACATTGGTTTGGAAATTTCAGTCCAGACCTGAGCCTGGCAGGATATGGAGTGAGCCCTTAGGCAGCCAGTATGAGCATAAGAGGAACACAGAACCATGCTGTGCTTGAGAAAGTCCTGCTGTACATTGTGGTTACTTTTTTCTTCTCAGGACAAACAGCGTATGCATAATGTCTTCCACCATAGGTAGTATAGTGAGTTTTACTTCAAAAAAAAGAAGGAAATTGATGTGTCTGCTGCAGTGGTTGGATATTTCTAGTATCTTGCCCAATTTGAAACACTCATAGTGTGTATACAGGCATGAAGGAAGTCATTGTCAGTTTTACTGTCTACATACATTTACATTTACATCTTGTCACTTTAAGAGCCATAATAGTGTAGAAACAAATTTCTTCTTATTGAGGAAAACAAACTTTTCTGTCAAGTCAAAATAATAGTTACAAAATACTGAAAATTATCACCTCTATTATCTTTGTGTATGTCTGATGTATGCAACCCCTTTGTGGGTTTTATTTCTTTTAATCTCTGTGTTGTTTTTCCTAGTGTGTGTGGGTTTTTTTCTCCCTTTTTTTTTTTTCATCCTTTGAACTGGTAAACCCACTCTCTTTGGTAATTCTGAGTCAGTTAGGTCAGTCCTGGGCTTTTCTGTGCACAGACTGCCAAGTTTTTCTAAAATACATGGTGGTTTAGGGATTTAGATGAATATCCAAAAGGCACCAAGATTTGAGACCTCCAAATGTCTTTAATTTAAACCCATAATTTGGAAAGGATCATTCCTGAGTCCCAAGAGAAAAAAGCCAGTACTTTCATTTATCCTATTAGTCATCATTGTCTCCAACATCAGGATTCGCCTCCCTTCTGAAAAAGCTACAGTTCTTTAACAAAAATGAGTTTAGTTGATTTAATGTTCTGTTTTGTGATGAAGTGTCTTACCTCAGGTGTTAACAAGATATTTATGAAGTGTTAAGAATGCTCTGCTCTGTGGTGAATTTAGTCTCTAAAGTGGAGCAAAATGCTATTTAACTAGTGAATAAAGTATTTCAGCTTCAAATTATAGGTAAAGTTAATTGCAACAATTTTAATCTTTCAGTAACCTCCTAAATAAGTAGCGTATGTGGAAAAGCTCAAAAATTACGGACCTCTACTATGAGAAAACCATTTTAGATAGATTAATACTGCAAGTAGGTATCCAAAGGAAGAAAATTTTGGATGCATAAAGCAAGTTAAATTTATGCTTTTATTCTTATGTGCAGACAATAAAATATACTTGAAGACTGGGAACCTATTCCTGAGCTCATTTTTTTCAGTATTCAAGGCTTATTTGACTGACTTAGCAAATACTGTGCTAAATTGTTGTAAGTATTTGAAGCTGGCATTTGTCATATTTGCTTGGGAGTGTGTTGTCTGTCATGTAGTAAGTGTTGTGAGCAAACTTTTCCCTCACTTTTGCATAGTTTCTGTTGGTGTTTGACATGATTGCAGTCGTAGTAGTTAAGACTCAAGCAAAAGCCTTCATGTTGTGTGTGTTCCCCAGGCGTGCAATACAATGCAAATACAGTTATTTTTAAAGGAATTCTCTGTGAACCGCTGCATTGCCATTAAAAGTTTTGAAAATGTTGTTTGGGATTTCAGTTGCATCTGTGAACCAGTAGGAGTTTGTCTCTGTGTCGTTCACATGTAGTAAAAAAATTGTAAAAATTGTATGTGAGCCCTTTCTCTCCTCAGTTAACTGTGTATCAACAGATTTTATCAGGCTTTATTTGCGATGTATTGAATTTTGCAAAAAATAATAGACTAACACTTACATAAGTAATTAGTGAACTACATCACTAATTAGCTGTAGAGTGCTAGCTCAGCTGCACAGAAATACTTTTTGTCGGATTCTCAGAGATTTCATTTTACTTGAACATCAGTTACCTGAATAGCAATTTCTGTGGAGTCCCTATTACTGTCTTGGTCTAGGCAGGCAGACCTTTCCGTAGTGTTGAATAATTGCTTTGTTCTCCGTAGTTGTTTTTTTTTTTTAATATATTTTCACTCATAAGATTGTAGCTCTGATGGAAAAGAAATCTTCAGGAAGATTTTTTACATTACGTGTTTTTACATTAAGATGGTTTTGACTTCACTGTACAGTTTTATTGAGCTGGCAAACAATATGAGTGAAGCTCAAACATCTGAAGCCAAGCTTGCCTCATCTCTACAAGAATGGACACTGAAGGAGGTATGTGAATCCTGAGTAGTTCATAACTAAGACCTTATAAAACTTTCTGTAAAAACCTGTAGATCCACTGTTTCCCTCCAGCAGCCATATCATGAGGTGAACTTTAAAAAGACCTGTTTTCATAAATACATTTTGCATTTTATTTCTCTTGGAAACCAGTTATCTTCTATGGTTAACATGGTCCTAAATGTAGCTCTCATAGTTAGTGCCACAAATAAAACCGTTTTGCCTGTGCCTTGCAAAGTTCATGCGTACAAACAGATTAGAAGCCTCTGTTTGTGTGGGAGAATAGCAATTAATAAAGCATTGCTCTGTAAGAGTGGAATAAGTGTTGACGACTTCATCTGTCTCTCATGTAGTGGCATTCTGAATTGTATGAGGAGTAGTGCTGTTCTGGAGGAAGCCTCTACACCTTACCTAAGACAAGACAGTGAAAGTTTATAAATTAAATTAGCATTTTTGTCTCTGATGAAGGTAATGAGTTCTTAGCTTTGCAAAAGTGCAGATTTTCTCAGTGAAAGTGCAGTAATTTTTAGTCAAATAGAAGATGTATTTTAAAACTCCCAAATCTCAGGCTCATATGATTATAGTATAATTTATAAAATTAGAACTGAAAGGCGTTTCACTTGGCAGATAAGAATTTCTGTGTTACTTCTGCAACCTCTGGTATTTAACATCTAAAACAGAACAGGGAGTTGCAGTTCATTGACAAAGTTGTAGGTGTTAGTGCTGTCTTGTTTGGTGGAGTCAGTAACACCTCCTGAAACTCCAGTTGCAAAGTGGAAGAACTATAAATGCTAATTAATTTCCAAAATGCACAAGAAAGTGAGATGGTCTTGTTTATCTCATAAATGAGAAAACTGAGGCAGAAGGAAGGTATATAAAGTGTGCTGAGAGCAGGGTTTTTGTGTAGGCAAGATTTTCTGTATAGTGTGTCCATGAACATGTGGCAGCAGGCATGAGTGTGCATATATGTAACATGATATTTAATGGAGAACTTGGTAAAATTCTAATATGAAAAATAACAGATCAAAATGCTAAACCAAAAACCTTATATCAGGAATTTCTATTGTTCATTTAGATTCAAGAAGTAAAGCAGCTACCCTACTTAAACATTTTTATCCAAGGCAATAAGTTTAAGCTCTTCTTACTGCATTTAAATCTCTTGGCCTATATGTATCCTATAGCATTTAAATAGATTTTGCCTACTGCTGTTGTTCATTCTTAATGATTACCACTCAGCATTAAGGCAAAAACTTTAGAGTATTTCCAGAGCAATGTCATGAACAAGTACCAAAATTGTAAAGAGACGTGTAAATGTCTGATTACAGGTTAAACTGGAAAGCACAGGAGAAAAATAGACATGTCATAACTGCAAGGAAACTTAACAGTTGTTCTAAAATGACTGGGTCTAGGATCTTCTCATATTAAAATGGCTTTATTAGAAAACAGAAAAATGTACATGTACAGTTGGAGAATAATTGAACCATGCAGCCATTGTAATTTGCAGTTATGGTATGTGCATATGGAGAATGTGTATTTTCAGAAGAGGAAGTTTCTGACGCAGGTGCTTCAAAAAGCAAATTTGGTAAGGTTCCTTCCCCCTCCCCCAAAATGGCAATTCTAGCTTCCATCCTCACAAAGATGAAGTTAAAGTACTTGACCTGCTTGATTCCTGTTGGTCATTGTTTCCGTATGCCATCATTCACTCAGTAAATAGCAAGCTTTTAAAAGTCTTCCTGTGGTGGGCAGGCTTTCAGGCTTGGGAAGAAGTTGAAATTTTTATGACGTTGGGGAGGAGACTGAACAGTGGAGAATTTTGTTGTGACAAAGCCTATAATATCATCCAAGCGCTCATTCTACTGCTGTTAAAAGGAAGCAGTACCTGCACCAGAATTTAGAGAAGTAGCTTCTATAGATAAGTAGGTTGCCTGTGTGAAGTTATTGGCTTGCCTTGAAGGAAGAGCTTGCTCAGAATAAGTGCATGTAATTTTTATTTTTATTTTTTTGTTTTACAGGAGGAAGTGCATATCAAGAAACATGCACATTTTTAAAGGAAGAGACAGGACAGTTCCTTTTCTCCAAGTGGGGTTTTGCATAGTGCTGACTATAAAATGAGTGTCGTACTACCAGGGCATCTTGTCTGCAGTTCTTTTCTTCCTCTCATCCTTTGTTCTGTTTATTTGATTGCAAAGTGGAGAGATTGATGTTGGCTACTCGGTAATACTACAAAATGTGTAATGCCTGTCTTCAGCTGTTGTAAGTTGGTGTGATTCTATTACAGTCAATGAAGTCTCACTGAGGATGTTAATAAACATTCAAACAGAGATTAAATTTAAAGTCTCTTAGTCTTGAAAAGTGATGCTTCAAGTTTCTGAAGATGTTTTGGATTAGAAAGTCTTTGCAAACTGGTCTCCCCTAGAAGCAATATTGATGTGGTAAATAACATTCTTCTGACCACCGATCGATGCTGAAACTGATTTAATCTTGGACTTCCTTAGGTATCTACAATTTCTTATTATCAGATTTCAGAATACCTGTTGTTCTCTTAACATTTAGTTAAGGGATGTCTGAATGCTATCGTTTGGTTAACCATTCATTATTTGCTTTGTTTTTTTAATAAGTGTAAACCCGAAAGGTGGGGGTTTTTTATACTGTTAATAAAGGTTCTTTTTGATACTAAAGGCAAACTGGTTGAAAGGAAAGCTAATTAAATAATGTGGCTTTGTGTCTCTAATTTTGCTATCCTGGTGGATATGCTAATGAGTGTATAGATTTTCATACGCACAGAATGAAGTGCAGGCTGCTCTGAAGTTTGATTGTTTTCATTTGCCTAAATGACTGTTTTCTGGGCTCAGTTTATTAGTGCATTGTCCTGTATGTCTTCCTCTCAAGTTCAGTCATCAGTATGAGGCTTGTGGAGATGAAATTCAAAGCTTGATCTTGGTATTGCCTTTTTTTTTTGTTGTTTTTGTTTTTGTTTTGTTTGTTTGTTTGTTTTTGTTTTGTCCCAGCCTGGCAGGGACACTTTTCACTAGATCAGGTTGGTCAGAGCCCCATCCAGCCTTGTCTTAAAAGCTTCCAGGGATGGGGCTTCCACAACCTCTCTGGGTAACCTGTTCCAGTGTCTCACCA
The DNA here is from genome assembly GCA_013399015.1 of Galbula dea. Taxonomy (NCBI): domain Eukaryota; kingdom Metazoa; phylum Chordata; class Aves; order Piciformes; family Galbulidae; genus Galbula; species Galbula dea. The sequence continues at coordinate 57,224 of VWZX01001056.1, read as the reverse complement.
CCCAAACAGTGAAGAAATTCCTCCTAATGTCTAATCTAAATCTACCCTCCTGTAGTTTGCATCCATTTTGCCTGGTTCTAACACTACCTGACATCCTAAAAAGTCCCTCCCCAGCTTTCTTGTAAGCCCCCTTCAGATACTGGAAGGCCACAATAAGGTCTCCTCAGAGCCTTCTCTTCTCCAGGCTGAATAATCCCACCTCTCTCAGTCTGTCCTCATAGGAGAGGTGCTCCAGTCCTCTGATCATTCTCGTGGCCCTTCTCTGGACTTGCTCCATCACTCCCATTTCCCTCTTGTAGTAGAGGCTCCAGAACTGAATGCAGTATTCCAGGTGCGGTCTCACAAGAGCAGACTAGAGGGGGAGAATCACTTCCCTCGACCTGCTGGCCATGCTTCTCTTGATGCAGCCCAGGATATGGTTGGCCCTCTGGGCTGCAAGTGCACACTGGTGGGTCCTGTTGAGCTTCTTATCCACAAGCACCCCCAAGTCTCTTTCCTCAGAGCTGCTCTCAAGCCAATCTCTTCCCAGCCTGTACTGGTACTTGGGATTCCCCCGACCCAGACTTTGTGCTTGGTCTTGTTGAACTTCATGAGGTTGGCATGGGCCCACCTCTCCAGCTTGTCCAGGTCCCTCTGGATGGCATCCCTCCCCTCCAACATGTCAACCCTACCACACAGCTTGGTGTCATCGGCTAACTTGCTGAGAGTGCACTCGATGCCACTGTCCATGTTGCTGAAAAAGATGTTAAACAAGACTGGTCCCAGTACTGATCCTTGAGGGACTCCACTTGGACATGGATCCATTGACAGCCACTCTTTGGGTGTGGCTGTGAAGCCAATTCCTTATCCAGCAAGTGGTCCATCCCTCAAACCCATATTCCACCAGTTTGGAGACCAGGATGTCATGTGGGACAGTGTCAAAGGCTTTGCTTAGGTCCAGATAAATGATGTCAGTTGCTCTTCCCCTGTCTACTGTGACTTTTTCATAGAAGGCCACCAAATTCGTCAGGCACGATTTACCCTTGGTGAAGTTGTGTTGATTGTACCCAGTGACCTCTTCATTATCCTACTGCCTCAGCAGTGCCTCCAGAAGGATCTACTTCACGATCTTATCAGACATGGAAGTGAGACTAACTGGCCTATATTTCATTGGATCATCCTTCTTTCCCTTTTTAAAAATGGGGGTTATGTTTCCCCTTTTCCAGTCAATGGGGATGTCACCAGACTGCCATGACGTTTGGAATACAATAGAAAGTGGCTTAGCAACCTTGTCCGACAATTCTCTCAGTACCTGTGGGTGTATCCCATCAGGTCCCATGGACTTGTGAACTTTCAGGTTCTTCAGACGGTCACGAACCTGATCTTCACTTACCATGGGCAGTTCTATCTTCCTGCCCCTGCCATTACCTTCTTTGACTTCGGGGGTGTGGCCAAAGCCCTTTCCAGTGAAGACTGAGGTGAAGAAGCTGTTGAGAACTTCAGCCTTCTTCATATCATCCGTCACCAGTTCTCGTGTTTCTTTTCTGAAGGGTTCCACACCTTCCCTAGTCTTCCTTTTTTCATTAGTATACCTATAGAAATTTTTACTATTTCCCTTGATCTCCCTGGCTAGTTTTAATTCCCCCTGAACTTTAGTTTTTCTAACCAGTTCACTTGCTCTCTGGACAGCTTCCCTATATGGCACCCATTCTAGTTGTTCCTTCTTCCACTCCTTATATGAGTTCTTTTTATGAGATAGTGTGTCCAGGAGCATCTTGTTCATGCAGGCAAGTTTCCTATCATTCTTTCCTGCCTTTCTGTTTGTCAGTATACTTTGCTTCTAGACACGGGGAAAGTTATCCTTGAAAACTGAGCAGCCGTCCTACCCTTCCTTCCCTCTAGGGCTTTGTCCCATGGAACTTTGGCCATCAGATCCCTGAAGCGATCAAAATCTGTAGGCCTAAAATCCAGGGTCTTGAGTTTAGAATATATCCTCCTAGGTTCCCTGAGGATCTTGAATTCCAGTTCTTCATGGTCACTGCATCCAAGGTTGTCTCTTAGCAGGTTGGTCTCCATCCCTTCCCTGTTGGTAAGAACGAGGTCCAGCATAACACTGTTCCTAGTTGGTTTCAGGTGTATTACTTTAGTCCTCAGCCTTGCATAAGAGGTTTTTTTCTCCCCTTTTTATGTTATCAGCAGGCAGTGTTTAAGTTATGTAGTTTAGAGCATAAGAAAAAAAGTGAAAAACTAGTTCTTTGTATTCCAGTTTATATGCGCTGTTTTAATTGGTGTTGCTTTTTGCATATTTGGAAAACATGTATGCCTGTTTGCTGTACGGTTTGGCCAAGATTGTCTGACTTGCATGTTTAAAATTGCTTGTTAAATTTAACTGACTCCATTTTCAGAATTACACAGGATCTGTATCTTTCAGTGGAAAGAAGCATATGCTTTTGAAAATTCTAAGCATTCTTCATGGGTTTTTTTTCTGTTATTGTGACACACCATGTTCAGGAAGAGTATTTTTTGTAAAGGAGTCTAATCTGTGTAGAAGTCAGCATTTATAGTCTTCCTGTGAGAGAGACAGCTTGATTCCATTGTTCTGTTGCAATTGTGGCAAACGTATACATTAAAAGCTATATTTTTTTATTACTTTTTTTTTTTTCCATGAGCTACTTACAGAGTCACTCTTTTGATATTGATTTTACAACTAGTTGCAGGCCCAGGATATCTGGTCTGAATATTCAGACTCGCTTGGAAACCTGTTTTGCTTATTC
>VWZX01001056.1:2885-54413 GCA_013399015.1 Galbula dea | reverse complement strand
GCTGCTCTCAAGCCAATCTCTTCCCAGCCTGTACTGGTACTTGGGATTGCCCCGACCCAGACTTTGTGCTTGGTCTTGTTGAACTTCATGAGGTTGGCATGGGCCCACCTCTCCAGCTTGTCCAGGTCCCTCTGGATGGCATCCCTCCCCTCCAACATGTCAACCCTACCACACAGCTTGGTGTCATCGGCTAACTTGCTGAGAGTGCACTCGATGCCACTGTCCATGTTGCTGAAAAAGATGTTAAACAAGACTGGTCCCAGTACTGATCCTTGAGGGACTCCACTTGGACATGGATCCATTGACAGCCACTCTTTGGGTGTGGCTGTGAAGCCAATTCCTTATCCAGCAAGTGGTCCATCCCTCAAACCCATATTCCACCAGCTTGGAGACCAGGATGTCATGTGGGACAGTGTCAAAGGCTTTGCTTAGGTCCAGATAAATGATGTCAGTTGCTCTTCCCCTGTCTACTGTGACTTTTTCATAGAAGGCCACCAAATTCGTCAGGCACGATTTACCCTTGGTGAAGTTGTGTTGATTGTACCCAGTGACCTCTTCATTATCCTACTGCCTCAGCAGTGCCTCCAGAAGGATCTACTTCACGATCTTATCAGACATGGAAGTGAGACTAACTGGCCTATATTTCATTGGATCATCCTTCTTTCCCTTTTTAAAAATGGGGGTTATGTTTCCCCTTTTCCAGTCAATGGGGATGTCACCAGACTGCCATGACGTTTGGAATACAATAGAAAGTGGCTTAGCAACCTTGTCCGACAATTCTCTCAGTACCTGTGGGTGTATCCCATCAGGTCCCATGGACTTGTGAACTTTCAGGTTCTTCAGACGGTCACGAACCTGATCTTCACTTACCATGGGCAGTTCTATCTTCCTGCCCCTGCCATTACCTTCTTTGACTTCGGGGGTGTGGCCAAAGCCCTTTCCAGTGAAGACTGAGGTGAAGAAGCTGTTGAGAACTTCAGCCTTCTTCATATCATCCGTCACCAGTTCTCGTGTTTCTTTTCTGAAGGGTTCCACACCTTCCCTAGTCTTCCTTTTTTCATTAGTATACCTATAGAAATTTTTACTATTTCCCTTGATCTCCCTGGCTAGTTTTAATTCCCCCTGAACTTTAGTTTTTCTAACCAGTTCACTTGCTCTCTGGACAGCTTCCCTATATGGCACCCATTCTAGTTGTTCCTTCTTCCACTCCTTATATGAGTCTCTTTTTATGAGATAGTGTGTCCAGGAGCATCTTGTTCATGCAGGCAAGTTTCCTATCATTCTTTCCTGCCTTTCTGTTTGTCAGTATACTTTGCTTCTAGACACGGGGAAAGTTATCCTTGAAAACTGAGCAGCCGTCCTACCCTTCCTTCCCTCTAGGGCTTTGTCCCATGGAACTTTGGCCATCAGATCCCTGAAGCGATCAAAATCTGTATGCCTAAAATCCAGGGTCTTGAGTTTAGAATATATCCTCCTAGGTTCCCTGAGGATCTTGAATTCCAGTTCTTCATGGTCACTGCATCCAAGGTTGTCTCTTAGCAGGTTGGTCTCCATCCCTTCCCTGTTGGTAAGAACGAGGTCCAGCATAACACTGTTCCTAGTTGGTTTCAGGTGTATTACTTTAGTCCTCAGCCTTGCATAAGAGGTTTTTTTCTCCCCTTTTTATGTTATCAGCAGGCAGTGTTTAAGTTATGTAGTTTAGAGCATAAGAAAAAAAGTGAAAAACTAGTTCTTTGTATTCCAGTTTATATGCGCTGTTTTAATTGGTGTTGCTTTTTGCATATTTGGAAAACATGTATGCCTGTTTGCTGTACGGTTTGGCCAAGATTGTCTGACTTGCATGTTTAAAATTGCTTGTTAAATTTAACTGACTCCATTTTCAGAATTACACAGGATCTGTATCTTTCAGTGGAAAGAAGCATATGCTTTTGAAAATTCTAAGCATTCTTCATGGGTTTTTTTTCTGTTATTGTGACACACCATGTTCAGGAAGAGTATTTTTTGTAAAGGAGTCTAATCTGTGTAGAAGTCAGCATTTATAGTCTTCCTGTGAGAGAGACAGCTTGATTCCATTGTTCTGTTGCAATTGTGGCAAACGTATACATTAAAAGCTATATTTTTTTATTACTTTTTTTTTTTTCCATGAGCTACTTACAGAGTCACTCTTTTGATATTGATTTTACAACTAGTTGCAGGCCCAGGATATCTGGTCTGAATATTCAGACTCGCTTGGAAACCTGTTTTGCTTATTCTTGGCCAGTTAATAGTTCCAACTGGATGCAATGTAATAACCATTGTGCTGTTTTGATATGCTTCCCACACCATCTGGTGTATATCTCTCTCCTGTTTCTTTTTGTCTTTCTGAAAGGATAGTATTTTTTCAATAATTTAAACTTTCAAGCATGTCATCTGAAAATGTAACTTGCTCTGAAATTTCCCTGTGCAATGTGTCTTTTAAGAAAGAAGGCTTTCTGTATAGAGAGGAAAGAGAACATGAACAGGAACCTGTGGGCTGGTTGGAATGGCAGGAATGTAGTGCACAGTGAAGATGTCTGTTTCTTCACACTGAAATATTATTTAAGCACATTTCAAAAGTAAAATCTTCATGGCTCTAAGGTCTCCTGGATGGCTCTCCATTTCTCTAATTGCCCCCACAACAACATTAGAGAGTGATAAAATATGTTGTAGATATCCAAAATTGCTCAGACTTTGCTGAGATGGAAGTTAAGTGCTGAAACTTGTAGTCTGTTAACTGTCTTTGTTTATACTTAGTTTAGTAATGATAACCTAGAGAGATGCTGCTTGAATTTAGAACTGTTTGTCATGATGTTTGGAAAACATTGGGTGGAAAGTTTGTTCATGTTGTGTGAAGGAACAAATTCTTGGCAACCTTGTTTTTGATTTTGGAGGATCATTTGCCTGTGTAACCTGAATGCTTGTCCTTTTAGTCTTTACATGTATTTTAAATATGTTGCTCTAGCTGGCATTCAGGTTGTTTTTGGATTTATGCCTGTTTTTTTGCTGGATGTCTCTGTTAATGTAAACCAGAAAGGCTGGAGAGTTAGGTTGTGACATAATTTTGTTCTGCCATATGCTGTGGGTATTGCCCTGACCTAGCTGCTGGGGAAGCAGCAGGTGAATTGCAGCTGCTGTAGTAGTAGGTGGCTGTGCACTGACACTAGCAAGCTGTCCTGGGAAGAGAAGGGAGAGCTGAAGGTGTCCATCCTAGTTTTGGCTCTGTTTGGCTTGATGTCTTTGCACCAATTCCTTAACACCTTCAGTCCAAATTACAACCTTCCTCAAAAAGGTGATGATGGTGGTGATTTGCAGTAAGTTGCTACCCACCCCCTCATCAGATATGCTGATATTCATGAGCTAAATTCTCCAGCATGCCTTAATATTTCCTTCCCTGATAAGTATTATTGGTGCTGTACATGTTTCAGATTTAGATAGGAAGATATTTCCTTGTGCCACTGCTGTTCCTGTGGTGATAGGTAAGTATTCTTGGGGCAAATAGCCAATGTATTCATTTTTTGCCTAGTAGAACTGGTCAATCTGGTGACATTTTGATGTATTCTCATCTTATTTCCCTCCCTCCCCCTCCTCCAACACACTGGTTTCCCTCATCAAAAGCCAGCTTTTAACTTTGCCAGACTAGTGCTCCTGTCTCCTCAATCAGCTTGTGCAAAATGAAGACTTGGCTTTCAGTTCTTCTTCAGTGAAGTCAGTTTATCCCAATATAGAGATCTATAGATTTCAAAAACTACACATGAGCATGTGCCATTCCTGTAAATTTCACAGGGACTCAGTACAAATTATTTTGCCATTTGAGTATTTTTTTTTACTTTTTGTGTAAGTCATAGGTTTTTGTCATGTTAGTAATATTGAAAAGAATTAACTCTGCATGCTTTCATATAAGTCTGCCCTATATTTTTATGAATTCTGTGTTATGTTCAGTCTCCACTACCTACCATGCTTTTATCCCAAAAGAAAAAAAAAACCAAACCCGCATAGCTAACGGAGTTTTTAAAGTGCTATTTGTACCACACATTATTTCCTACCATTTTCTGCTGTACCTAATGTGATAATTTTAGCTTAATTGGGAAAAAAAAAGACTAAATCTTTCCAAAAAGAAGAAGAGTGGTTTTCAAATTGATTCATCCTGGTAGATTTCAACAACCAGTCCTTCCCCACACCCAGGAGTGGGGTTTTTGTTTTGTTTTATTTTGAAAAGTTAGTTGGGATCTTGCTCTTTCCTTTCTTCTCATGATTTTTATACTTCTGCTTTTCAGAACAATGGTTTGATTGACTCTTATCCCATGTATGTGCCCTTTGTGGACAATCTAAGAGATTCTTTTCCTCCAGTTATATTAGTGTTTTGTTTCTCTTAGCTGTCTAGTAAATGTTTAACTTGGTAAAATAGCTTTCCAGGGGAATGTCTGTTCCAAAAGGCTTTATAGCCCCACCGTATATTAAATTTTACATCCCAGTTTCCATAAGTAAAAATAGACTGTAGCATAATTAAGGTTATCTGAATTTTCATCAGTGTCAGTTACTATGATGCCGTTTTCTTGTGTATTGATCTCTTTGATGACAACCTGTTGTATGCTGCAAGCAGATGCGCTTATGGACATGCGTGTTTTATGCTCATCCTGTTTTCCTGATCTGCATCTGAGGATGTTTTGATTCTGTATAAGGAGAAGTCTGGCTATGCACTGGTCCTACATCTCTTGTTTACTTTTGGAAAGATAATTAAGCTCTTGGGCAGGGAAGAAATTAAGATGTACATCAAGCTCTCTGCTCTGGAGACTCAAAGCGCTCTCAGCCATGAGGAATAGGAGAGATCACATCTCCCTCCTGTGAATCGGTTTCCTTATAGGGGCTGGGGCATTTATGTTGCCACTGTGAACCACGAAGACATTTTAGGATCTGGATGAAATAAAGAACTAGTTAAAATAAGGATGTGTAGGTTGTCCATATTTGACTGTGGCACTATGTTTAACATGATACATGTGGATGGAGATCTTGTAGCAGTGGGTCATCCACAAAGTTGGGAAAGGAATGTAAGTGGGCAAATAAATTCTTGACACTAACTTGATTTAGAAACAGCTTTTTTTTGTTGTTGTTCCGTGAAAGTCTTTTAGAAAAAGACTTGATTGACCCTTTATCAGTGCTTCATCTTTCATCATATTCCTCCATAACAATTATGAAGTGATCAACACTTGAAAGATATTTAGCAACAAAGTTCCTGTGAGGTTGTAGTTACCTCAGTAATCAGATTGCTCCACTCCTAATGAATTCCCATTTGCAATTTATTCTTTCAGTGTAGTACGTTACACAGCAATAGATCAAATTACCCACCACCTTAACGTGGAGCATTTTGAAGAGAAGACTAATTTCATGAATTCTGAAGAAATTGGTTTGCTGGGGAATGCAGTACTCTAGAGAAAACAAAAAAGTATGTCCCTGTCATTTTTTCTGTGGTGAAGTACTGATTCTGCTCTTCAGAGACTCTCAGGCCCTCCTGTTACTGGAGGGGATGGAAGAGTGCCCTTCTCTCTTGTTTGGCAGGCCATCATTTGAGGCTGGGAGTTTTGCCAACTAGTGTCTTAGTGTATCCAGTTTCTAATTTGGGGGAAATGTTATTGAGAAGGTGGTAGCCTGACAACTCTGGCATTTCCTGGGGTTCTCAGATTACTATTACACCATCTGGTTGGTTTTTGAGGCTGAGTTTTGCTTGAATTGAGCTAGTTGTATTGCCACCTTTGCTGGGAGATCACCTGGGACCTGGAGACTGATTTTATTTTTTTTCCCTTTGTTTTGTTTTTGTTTTGTTACTAATCAGTTATTAGTTGTGTTGAAGTTTTGGGAACATGGGTGTATTTAGGTGTAGATGTGACGGCTCAGTATCTTATCTTCTAAAGAAAGACTCAGTGGAAAATACTTTGCACTGCTTGCCTTCTGGGAACAGCCACCAGACTTTTATCAGACTTTTCTTTTAGTGTTGCCATTAATATTTTTTTTGTTTGAGTAGTACATATACTGACCTAGATGCTTTTGAATCATGAAATTCCTCCATCATTTCTTGGTTAGAATGTCGTTGATAAGGTTAATAAGCTAGCACACATGCTGATATAGTCATGAGGGAGTGAAATGGATTAGTGTTTCTCTAAGATCAGGTCTAAATTAAGTCTGTTTTTTTCTTGAGGATCACTTGGAGATGAAAAGAAGGAAAGTAGGTGGCCATTTGTCAAGTCAAATTAGTGCATGGATGTGTCATTAGACTCTTCTGGGGTCTTCTGAAGGTCCTCAGATGATGAACACTGCATTGCTTTCAAAACGTTCATGCTTGAAGCTTAGCACTTCACAGATTGCCCCTGCAATTGTGTACTGTGATGCGTTATGTACTGCTATGTGTAGTACGGTGCCTGACTCTGTAATTAGAGTTTGTGTCCCACCTACGAAGGAAGTCTTTTGCCCAAAGGATGTGTGTGGGAGCAGCCATGTGAGGATTTTCTGTACATTAAAGCATGAAAGCATAAAGGTGGCCTACGGGAGCTGCTTGACAGGCTTATTCAGCAGGAGAAATATAAATGGGCTTAGGATCAAAACATAGTGTTAGAATTCAGAGAACAGTATCTCCTTTTATTAATAATTTAGAAGGATAACAAAGTCCATAAAACAGAGAAAGATAACAAGTAGGAAGATTACTTACAACACGTGTTGGGTGCCCTAGTTGCCTGATGATCCCAAAAGCACACCCCGAAATCAAATTTCCCTCCTTTTAAAGGGTTCTCAAGTACCACCCAGTCCTCTTATCAGAAGGGGCATTTCCTCTCCTCTGGTTGGCTATATTGTGTTGAGAGGCAGGGCCCTGACCAGAATGGCAACCTCCATGGCTGACCACATGGCAGGGGGTTTGCTTTATTTACATATATTTCGCAATCCCTTCATTCCCGGCCACATGTTCCCTCATGCTTGTCCAGACATGTCCAAACATCTTACAACTCCACGATACGCCTATAGGTTAATAGAAAGAAACCCCTTTGCATACACCCCCTTATACTGGTGACCCTTGTTTAATCCCTTTGCTTGTAATAAAACAGAATGTTTATTCCTCACGACAGAAACATTGATGTTTATTGCAACAGATGTGTGTTTGTACAAGTGGTGGACCACTGAGTTGTGAGCTTGCTAGCCATTTCCACAAACCAGTATATTTTGATGGCATTTTAAGGATGAATTTGACACTTCATATTTCAAAATGTGTTAACTTGTCAGTATTGAAAATATTACTTCAGTAGGAATGTATTTTATGGCTTAAGAGGGAAGGAAGACTAGAACTGTGCATAGTGCATTTCAGTCATTGCATGATTCTATCTAGAATAATTAGTATTGTTGTTAGTTTATCCGATGCATATGCATTTAAGGATTGCATGAACTTGTTTCAGTCTTTTCGTTTGTTTGTTTCAATAGTGGTGGTTACAAAACAGGCACCAAAAAAGCAAAATCTTACTGTCAAAAGATTTTATCTTGAAGAGAGCAGTGTGGAGTCACTGATGATTCACAGTGGCTCCCAGAGGCCAGACTTTCCTCCTGGGATTTAAATGTTTTACAGGGAAGACCTGCTTAGTTGCATAACTTACATATTGCATTACTGATTGTAGTACAGAAGGTGTTTAATGGAACACAAAAACTTTTTACTTAATGTAGGTAGGTTTTTTTGTGTTTTTAAACATGATAATCCACTATATTGTGAACTTGAGTTTATCTTCTACACTTTGATACATTACAAGTTTTCTTGTTTTGCTTTGAGGATGTTTTAGTTAGGATTTTTAGCAAGTTCCATGTAGTTAAAAAGCAAATATAATGGAGCTTTTTTTCTTGCCTTAATTGATATTTGCTTTTATATAAACCCTGTAGCAAAAGTTAACATAAATTGGCACAAGAAGATTATACATTTAAGTTCTTTGGCTGCTCCTACTGATTAAGGTAAAACAGCAGGTTTGGAATTTTGATAAATTTGTCTGAACACGAGCCATATGGTTTATCTTTAACCTGGGTGAAAAAAAAATGTTATCTTTGACAACAATGCAAACAAAATATTAAAGATTTTCCTAAACAGAAGAATTGAAGTGTACCCTGATGTATTTATGTAATTGAATAGCAAAAAAAAAAAATCCCTTTTTCCTTAGGTTTCTAAATATTTACAATTGTTTAACAATATTGATGATAAGACTGTTTTTATTGACTTCTCAAGGGAAAAAGCCCTAATCGTTCTTTCCTTTTTCTTAATGGGGACCCATAATGTGTCAGTTACTAGCGGGTACTAGTAGAATGGCTGTGATCAGAAGAAATTTCCGTTAGGTACCGTACTGCAGTTTGGCTTGCCAAATGTGAGAGTTACTTTATCTTGGAAGATGTTACATGTAATGCTGCCCTTGTAAAGAACGGTAAGCTTTGTCTTCTGTTCTTCTGCAAATCTTATTTGGTTAAAAGGAAAAGAAAAACAAAACTCAAAACTCCAGTTGTGAGGCAATGAATGTTTCATAGTCTGAGCAGGCTGTCTGACATTCTGACTCAACATTTCTTTGTTCAGCTAGCCACTGGGTCTAATGTGCAAACGAAGTACAAACTTTGCTAGATGTGTGCGGCTCCAGCCTACCTCCAGGAGTATGAAATCCTATGGAAAGGATACATGCAGCTGAAAAGCAGCAGTTACTCTTTTCAGTCAACAGTTGCCCGGAGGGCATTTCTGCCTCACTTGTCGAGGGCTTGTGGGGTCAGTTTTACCTGTCTGTTTGTTACATTATTCATAAAATGTGTCTTCTCACAGTTGTGGCTGATGTGCGTTATCTTGCTGCAGTAACAACAGCCTTAGGCATACTAGCCACATATTTTAAGGACTCGAGGCTCTGGAGCCTTGGAAAAAGGATTTAATTTTCTCTTGTGATTCACGTATTTTTTGTTGGAACAACACAACTCAAAACACGGTTGTGTAAGAGACATCTAGTTTATTGACTTTTACAGATTCTTAAGTGAATTATAAATGTTTTTCCCCCAGCTCTGCATCATAGGAGGAGAGTGTTATGTACGTTGTATCATGAATAGAGTCTTTGATGCCACTTCTTTTGTAAACACAAACCTACTTCATGAGCATAGTTTCCCAGGTAGATTAAGACCTTATGACTATTTCAAATATATATCTGTATTAATTATTTTTACACAGAAATAGAGTTATGGATGCATCGTTTGTAAAAATCAGAATTCTTGTGTAAATTTGATGCCCCATATAACCATAAACACATTCTGGTCTACAGAAAGAATGGATAAATAGCACATTTTGTGTTTATGTCTTGGAGCATCCGTTGCATTTTACAACACACTGTAAAACTCTTCAGTCCCAAGCAACCCTGCAACTGGAGTGCTTTAGTGGAATAATGCCCAGGATCACATCGTATTCTGTTCCCATACAAGTTCATAAAGAAGTGCTAAGCTTAATTTCTTTGTTGTTGTGTGTGGTGGTGTGTTTAATTATTTATTTATTTGTATGGGTTTGGGTTTTTTTTGTTTGTTTGTGGGGTTTTTTAACGGGTATTTTCAAAATCTCTTCCTTAGAGTCTTCCTCTGATTCTTCTAACTACTGTGATATATTTTCCGACATGACTGTGTCTAAACTAAGTATGAAAGGACACAATATGATTAAATTGGAGCTAGTGTTTGCTGTTTCTCTTGCAATGAAACAGCTTTTCAGAAAGAGAGGAGGAGGTGGCTGAAGGAGATGTTTCTGTTACTTATGAGAACTCTGTATACAAACCAGATGTATAGTCAATATTCTTCTCAAGAAAAAGAGAGCTGTAACACAAAGTTAAATTTTCATCTTTAGGATTTCAGCATGGTGGATGAAAAACAGAGCCCCACAATTGCATGTAACTTAATATGTTGCCAAGGCTACTGGCACTTCTTCTAAAGTAAGAGGCAGAGTAACTCTTTTTAATGGATTTTGAATCAAATCCATTGGCCTGGGAAAGATATACGTAGTTGTAAGTATTCCTGTTCTCTGAAATGGTATTTATAAATTTTTTTTCATCTTATTGGGGCAGAAGCCTTGATCTCTGAAAGGATATGCTTCTGCACATCATTATTACCATTATTGGGAAAATATATGTGTATCTTTTGCTTTGGTGGTGGTGTGGTACTGGGAAATCATCTATGTCCTCTACCATCATAGTGGTGATGTAGGGCTGAGTTCCCAAATGGTAGCAGAAGTAATATTTAGACTTGATGTTTTATCTATTTCTTTTGTAATCACTGATGTTAAATACCATGTAAGAGTCAATGAACCTCAGGAATCATTGAACCTGTAACTCCCTCTCAAGTCTAGGTCTTTTAAAAAACAGTGAAGATTTGATAACAAAGTATGGCAATTGATTAGGCAGACTAAAGCTTAGCTTTGCAGCTGTTTTGGACAAAATTCGGATTGAATGACAGCAGAATTTGTGAACTAAACTAGAATTCTGCTTGTACATCAATTATTCAACCTCTAATTTAACCCTTATAGAAGTGTGCAGTCTTGCTTTGTAGCAAAATGTATGTTTTGGAGTGAAGTATGTTACCCACAGGAAAAGAGAGGTTATGGAGAGAAATGATGTGTAGTAGAGCATGACTGTGTTTGCTGGGGCTGGGCCAAAGAAAAAGTAGATGCATGTCAGGACTGATTAAAGAATTCCATATTGTAGGGGTACAGTATTTCAGGATGATAATGGAAGGATGGGAAAATCATGAAAAGAATGCAGGTTTGGCCAGAGAATTGTTTTGTTTTAATCAATTTTAAGTCTGAAGAAAAATAGAATTGCAAAAGGATTAACAGACCTTTCTTTAAAAAAAATAAAAAAGGAGATATGTTTTCAAGGAAGTACAATTTAAACTATCTTAAAATAATATGATGCAGTATTTATTTGCCTCTTACATGAAAGTAACATGGTAGAGGAGATGATGGGAAAGTATGGGGGAAATCAGAGGACCATCTGAAAGTAAATGTTAGTTTTTTTTGTAATTATACATTCTCAGTAATAATCACAGACTTTCATATTTCTATATGTAAAATGAATGCAACTGTCAAAAAGAAATATTTTTTTAAAGAGCAGCATTATTCTAAACGTACTTCTCATAGGTGAGGCTGCATCTGGAATCTTGTGTCCAGTTCTGGGCCCCTCAGTTGAAGATGGATAGGGAACTGCTTGAAAGAGTTCAGCGCAGAGCCACCAAGATGATGAATGGGCTGGAACATCTTCCTTATGAGGAGAGCCTGAGGGAGCTGGGGCTCTAGCTTGGAGAAGAGGAGGCTAAGGGGTGACCTCATCTGTGCTTTTAAATATGTGAAGGGTGTGTGTCAGGAGGATGGGTTCAGGCTCTTCTTAGTGAAGCCCAGTGACGTCCTAGGACAAGAGGCAGTGGTTGTAAGCTGAAGCATAGGAGGTTCCTTGTGAATAAAAGAAAAAAAATTTTTCCCAGTGAGGGTGGCAGAGCACTGGAACAGACTGCCCAGAGAGATTGCAAAGTCTCCTTCTCTGGAAATATTCAAAACCCATCTGGACGTGCTTCTGTGTGACCTGGTGTAGGGAATCCTGCTGTGGCAGGGGGCTTGGACTAGATGATTTTTCGAGGTCCCTTCCAACTCCTAACATTCTGTGATTCTGTGAAATTGGGAAGAGTAGCATTGGCCTATGATAGAGATGCTACCTCTGATTTGGCATCTGCATTTAATTTCTAATAATCCTAGATAATTTTTTTCCAGAAAATTTGTCCTTCTTTAAAAATGTGTTCCTTAAATACAGGTAACAGCTAAGTTAAAAAATAAAATAAAACCAACCAAACAAAATCACCACCACCACCACCAAACCTCCAAAACCAAAATGGACAAAAAAATAAAGCATTTTTATTCACTGCAAAAAAGACTCATTAGATGGCAGTCATTCAGAAGGGTTGCAGCAAAACACTACCCTAAGTCCAAAATCAGATATTTAAGTCTTTTATTTTGGGTAAATAGGGAAGCATAATTAAAAGTCCTAGGAGAATAAGAATGCCATGGAAAACAGCAAAACAACAACAACAGATCAGTACTTCTTAAATGCATTGCCTTGGTGGCTAAGACAGCTAATGTACTCAATTCGGTCAAGTTTGGTCCTTGCAGAAGTTAGTCATAAGTTCATGTCAGTCCATGTCATTTTTCCTCCTACTTTTGTGTACTTTGAAGACTGTTTGCTCTGTGCCTGTGCCTCTGTAGCAGAGCAGGTTCTTGCATTCACTCATTTGCTGCATACTGGGTTTTCCTTCTAGAAGTTGCTCAGTGATTCTAAGACCCAAACGCAACCTTCTGCTCACAGTCACTTGGAAAACTAAAGTTTTCCAATTACGACTGATTTATGTTGCTTCTCCCTGTAAGTTTCTAAGTAAGGTTTCAGAAGGAAGTGGTATTGGCAAAGCAGAGGATAAGACAATTTTACTTTTCTAGTTGCATAAATATACATTTATTCATTTTATGTGGGAAGGAGTAGAGTCTCTGGCATCTTGCAGGATCAGAGTATGAATCATTTTGAGCTCTGTACCTAGGTTGCCACCAGGAGAGAAGGTGCCGTCAGTTTCAGAAGCTGTTGCTGATAGCTATACACCAGGCGTTGTTACTGCTTTCTGTTGCTGTGTGGCCATAATGTTCTGTTCTCTTTCCACGTACAGAGATTGTGGTATTTCCAAGAACAGCAACTGTTGTCGGACAACTGCTAACGTGTTCTGCCTGCAGATGTCTTGTAGGTTTCTCAGATGTCCTCTTCAGATTATTTGTCAAGCAGTGCCACTGAAATATAAAATTTTCAGTTGTTCTCTGAGTCACCCATTTAACAGACCAAGTGAACAAAGCAGACTGATGCACTGTAGTGCTTTTGCTGCAGTTCAGAAGTTGTGGGAAGTGAGTTAGAGGGACAGCCAAAACATACAGGTTGTGAGGCTGCTGTATGCTGGGTGACTGGGCCTGAAGGAGGCCAGCCTGGAGCTCTGCTTCTGCTCAGGTCAATGGCAGATCAACGTGTGAGCTCTGTGGAAGACTAGGGCAGGTCCTTGTTTGCAGGGAGAGCCCATAATGTCCCTCTGTCTGAAGCAAGTCTGCAGAGACTGCAACACTTTTAACGTTATTTCTTACACTCTTTCTTAAAATCATAGTCTGTATTTCCATATTTCTTCAATATACAATTTCACATCTGAGTTTTAAAATCAGCATGTCTACATTTGTGATTTTGGAAGCCCTCAATGAACTTTCCATCATACACGTACACCTTGCATTCTGCTTTGAAATGTTCCTTTGGCAGGATTTTAAATACTGCAGGAAATTGAATTAGAAGGTTCGTTCCTGGAGAGCTCTATTATAAAACTCTATTACAGTTTGGAGGCTATTTCAGAAAGTTAACTGGGTCTGGAAAAGTGGATTTATAAACCTCCTGCTGCATGTTTGCAACTACCAATACCAACTGAGAAGTGACCAGTTCAGTATTCCTGGGACATAGGAATTGAAGTCTAATCTGGAAACTCAATACTATGTAAGTGTTTGTAATGTGTTTTTAAGTGTTGTCTGAAGTGGAGATAAAAATGTATTTATGATCTTCTATATGTACAATATTTTAAAAAGATGTTAAAAATATTGACTTTCTTTAAACTGAGATCATATGAACTAACAGAAATTGTGATATAAAAATCACAATATATTAAAACCTTTCCTAAAATAAAACTACCAACCTGATTTTGAACACATTTTAGGAAAACAATGTATGTTGTATTTTCATACAGTCTTCACTTGCACAAGACTTTCATTTTTGGTCTTGTGAGACTAGTTAGATGTGTTGGTTTCAAGTAGTTGACAAAAATTGCTTGTTTTCATGAAGTTTAACTTTTCAAAAAGTAAAAATTTTATAATTGTAAAAGCTTTAATACAAGATTTTGCATAGAGAGTGTGTTTGCAGTTTGGGATTATTTTTGTTTTCCTTAATTTTGCATATTCTAGTTTTGAAAATGTCACTGTTTTCTTCTAATCCTGTGTACCTCCCACATTTTTCCTGGCATACACAGAAGATGGCTGTGTTATGGGACCATGTTCTTCAGTGTCTTTATTAATGACATAGACAGTGGAATCACAGAATCATAGAATGGCCCAGGTTGGAAGGGACCTTAAAGATCATCTAATTCCAACCCCTCTGCCATGGGCAGGGATGCCACCCAGTAGACCAGGTTGTGCAGGGCCACATCCAGCCTGTCCTTGAACACGGCTAGGGATGGGGCAGCCACAGCGTCTCTGGGAAACCTGTTCTAGTGCCTTACCACCCTCTGGCTAAAGAACCTCCTTCTAATATCTAGTAAGACTTTCCCCTCCTTCAGCTTGTAACCATTCCCCTGTGTCCCGTTGCAATATGACCAGCTGAAAAGTCTCTCCACTTCTATCTTGTAAGCCCCCTTTAGGTATTGAAAGGCTGCTCTAAGGTCCCCTCAAAGCCTTCTCTTTTTCAGGCTGAACAATCCCAACTCCTTCAACCTATTCTCATAGGAGAGGTGCTCTAGTCCTCTGATCATCTTTGTGGCCCTCCTCTGGACATGCTCCAAAAGGTCTACATCCTTTCTTTGCTGAGGACCCCAGAACTGGACACAGTACTCCAGATGGGGCCTCATGAGGGCAGAATAGAGAGGCAGAATCACCTCCCTAGACCTGCTGGTTATGCCTCTCCTGATGCAGCCCAGGATATGGTTGGTTTTCTGGGCTGCGAGTATATGTTGCTGGCTCATTTCTAGCTTATCATCTATCATGACCCCCAAGTCCTTCTCTGCATGGCTACTTTCAACAAGTTCCTCTCCCAGCCTGTACTTATTTCTTGGATTGTCCCTACCTAGATGCCGGACCTTACACTTGGTTTTATTAAACTTCCTCTGATTCTCACAGGCCCACTTTTCAAGTTTGTCCAGGTCCCTCTGGATGGCATCCCTCCCTTCTGGTGTATCAACCACACCACTCAGCTTCATGTCATCTTCAAACTTGCTGAGGGTGCACTTGATACCTCTGTCTAGGTCATTAATAAAGACATTGAAGAGCACCGGTCCCAAGACAGAGCCTTGAAGGACACCACTTATCCCTGGTCTCCCCCTAG
Organism: Galbula dea; assembly: GCA_013399015.1. NCBI lineage: Eukaryota > Metazoa > Chordata > Aves > Piciformes > Galbulidae > Galbula > Galbula dea. Next base: position 39,231 of record VWZX01001056.1, on the reverse strand, counting down.
ACAAAGATCCATTAACCACAACTCTCTGGTTGCATCTATCCAGCCAATTTCTTATCCACCAAGGAGTCCACCCATCAAATCCATATATCCAATTTTGAGTTAAGGATGTCATGAGGAACTGTGTTGAAGGCCTTACAATACACAACATCGGTCAGTCTTCCCTCATCAATTGATGCAGTCACTCCATCATAAAAGGCCACCAGATTGGTCAGGCATGATTTGTTCTTCGTGAATCCATGTTGGCTTCTTAGAATCACCTCTTTGTCTTGCATGTGCCTTAACATCACTTCCATGACAATCTGCTCCATGATCTTCCCAGGCACAGAGGAGAGGTTCACTGGCCTGTAGTTCCCTGGGTCTTCCTTTCTACAATCAAGTGCACCCTAAACAAATTTGCAGATGACATGAAACTAAATGGTGCAATTGACACAACAGAAGGGAGGTTTTCCATCCAGGGGGACCTGGACAAGGTTGAGAAGTGGGACCATATGAACTGAATGAATTTAACACATCCAAGTGCAAGGTCCTCCACCTGGGTCAAGGCAATCCCAGACACGAGTACAGACTGAAAGAACTCCTTGAGAGCAGAGAGCAGCCCTGTGGAGAAGGACTTGGGGGTTTTGGTGGACGAAAAGCGGGACATGAGCCAGCAAGTGTGCACTAGCTGCTCAGAAGGCCAACTGTGTACTGGTCTGCATCAGAAGAGGTGTGGTCAGCAGGTCAAGTGAGGTGATTCTCCGCCTGTTCTCCTGAGACCTCACCTAGCGTACTGCATCCAGCTGTGGGGCCCCTAGTGCAAGAAAGACATCCTGCTGGAGCAGGTCCAGGAAGATGGACAAAGATGGACAGAGGGCTGGAGCTCCTTTCCTATGAAGAAAGGCTGAGAGTGTTGGGGTTATTCAGCCTGGAGAAGGCTTTGGAGAGACCTAATTGTGGCCTTCCAATACTTAAAGGGAGCTTATAAAAAAGAGAGAGAGAGACTTTTTACATAGAGAGATAGTGATAGGACAAGTGGGAATCGTTTTAAACTGAAAGAGGGGAGACTTAGAGTAGACTTTAGGGAGAAATACCTTACTTAGAGGGTGGTAAGACACTGGAACAGGTTGCCCAGGGACGTTTTGATGCCCCATCCCTGGAAGTGCTCAAGGTCAGGTTGGATGGACCCTGGGCAACCTGGTCTAGTGAGCGGCATCCCTGCTCATAGCAGGAGGGTAGGAACTAGATGATCTTTGAGGTCCTTTCCAACCCAAGCTATTCTATGAGATCATGAGCACGCTTTCACATCTACAGTGTTCATTTTTAGGAAAACATGACTACATAATAAAAATATAGCTCAGTATGTAATAAAGTACTAATCATATTTAGCTGACCACAGTAAAAATGACTAGAAGATTAAAAAAAGATTTTTAAAGCTTGCAAGATCAAAATGTCATATGGTAATTGTCAGATATTACAGTACTTTCAGGGAAAAGAAAATACGCAGACAAGTGAGGGGAAAAAAAGCCATCAAACGATTATGAGAGTAAAATACAATGTTATTCAAAATAAAAAGGAGTTAAACTCAGTGATACGCTTACACACAGAGAAAGTCAAAATGTTAATATAAGATTCTAGCACTAGCCTTGTCTCTGAATATACATATATATATGCGTACACAAGTGTACCTAAGTCAGTCTGACAGGTGAAGTTGGAAAGCCAAGGAAAAGCAGCACAGAAGAACTCAACAGAATGATGTTTTAGAAACAGGTGCATAAAGTCAGCTGAAGGAACAGTGAGGCTCTTGTGATTATATCACTTGTAAATAACAACATGAATATGTGTTTAAAAGAATGCTTTATACTAAAGCTTTCTTTTCACATAATTTTTTTGTTTTGTCTGCCTGTTGTAAATACTGTTTTAAGCCTACTGAATTTATGGTACATGATGTCTGCTTTTGTAACAGAGGATGAAACTGGGAATGTATTTGTGTGTGAAGGTATTTGATGCTGTTATTAAGAATTTATAAATTTATACTCCACTATTAATTAATGACTTTTCAAAAACAACACTAGATCAGATTTGTTGGCTTCCAGTTCTTATACTGTGGTATCTCTTTCTTTTATTCCTCACACCTCTGCCACTCCATTTTAATATGAACATTTCTTTCTGAATGCCTGTGGACTATGAACTATAAGTAACAGAAGCGTGTTGATCTGATTTGTTTGCCCTCAAGTTGATAATTCTTGCATCTAGTGAGAACCATACAATGGGGTTTTTGTTTGTGGTTTGTGGGTGTTGGCTTTCTTTTTTTTCACCCCCTTGAAGTGCCAGGGTCTTCAAAGAACTGGAATATACAAGTGTATACTTCAAACCTGTTTTCTTTATATGCATTATGAGAGAAACCCTGAATTGCAATTGTGAAAAGCTGAAAGGGTTGAGTTTGATCAGGAATTACCTTTATATGTCTGAAGGATAGAATACATTTTTGGAGGCTGGTTGTTCTCTTTCTCTCTCTTTGTCTCTCTTTGTCTCTCTTTCTCTCTCTTTCTCTCTCTTTCTCTCTTTCTCTTTAATCAGCCTCGCCACTTTCTATTCCATGATTATGGGCGTTTCTGTTGGATTTTGGTAGAAAAATTGAAAATCCTACCTTTGCTTGCAGGTTTTCTGGGGGTAATTATATCCTTCTGGGTGAGTGGAAATATGTACAGCTCACCACATGTATCTAGTTCATGTAGGATATTGATGAGATCACACAGACAAAACTTAGTACTCCCAGCATATATCTTTCTTCTTAAATAATAACTTGAGTTCCTAGTTTCACGTTTTCTTGCAGCTTTTATAAGCTACGGGAAACTGACTTGGTTAATGGCAACGTTACTGCCTGTGGAGCTGCAGGCAGCAGTTGCAGACTTACTCAGAGTCCCAATACTGTATTATCCTAATTGTGAATTTGAACTGAAAATATTACATTTGTGGTTTTTTTTGAATATTGTCTTTGCAACCATGAGGGTTGCAACCATAAGCAGAAGGTGGAGGGAGAAGGAACAGGAAATGCATTTTAAAATTAAGTGTATATAACTTTAAGAAAACAATTTAAGAAACAAACCACATTTTTCCAGGCTTAGATAGTAACTCATAATTTCTTAATTGATATAAGGAATTTCCAGAACAGAAGATATATGTGACTCATTGTTTTAAGAAAGTAAGGCCTGTGGTGGTTTGTGTGGTGTGGGGTTTTTTTTTTGGTTTTTTTTTTGTTTGTTTGGGTTTTTTTACATTTTGTTTTGTTTTTTTCCCTGACTGATTGGTTAATTTTTTCCATTATTGCACTAGAAGTAACATTTTTGGTCCAACCACAGATTTCTGAGTGTTTTCCTCACTGCTAACAATCAAAGTTTCTGTCTTCTGCCAAATGGATTGTTAAGACAGTTAAAAAACCCCAAATGAACAAGCAAACAAAAAAACAACAAAAGCTTTGCTTGGAATGGTAATACCAGATTTAAATGTTATTGTAATCTTTATTATTTCTTCCTCATTTAAGTGAGGAACTGAAAAGGCAGCAAATATGAATTAATATTAAGACATAACTAAGAAACCTGTTAATATCAGAGTGCTGCTGTGTCTCAGAAAGTGGATGAATAAACTGCTTGGCTGTTACATCACTGACTTAGCTGCCTACCTGGCATCTAGCCTTTTAAGCAAGATTGAGAGGTGAGGTAAGGTGGTAAAGAAGTGAAGATTCTGGTCACTCTCACTTTGCAGTCCTTGTTCTCTCTTCAGTGTTTCTGCTAAATGTTTTCTACAGCATTCCTATAAAAGGTGTAAGTAATCATGGATGCAACAGCTTCTGCTCTGTGGGTGGTGGTAAGAGTGTGGAGTCTGAGTTCTGTATGCTGTGTTAGGCTGCTAGGACTTTCTTAACCTAGTGAGTTATCGAAGGTTGTTCACTGGCACCTCCTCACTTTCTCTAGGTTTGCACTTTCATACTGTGTAACATCACTTTTATGTAAGCAGCTAAAGTACTCTTATTTTTCTACTGAGAAACCCTGAAATTAAAGAGAGATTAAAGAGTAGGAGATGCCTCTAAAAGTTGATGCTTTGTTGGACTGAGCATGTCCTGAATACAGTATGTTCTATCACAGAATAAATGAGGAAAAAAACCCCAAGAAATCCTGTCCAGCAGCAAAAGTAGTTGTGTGATTTTCATCTAGATTATTTGGAAAGTGTGGGGATAGCAATGTTCCTTTTGTGTTTCATTTTTCACTTACTCTGCTATGTTTGTGATCTAGTAATGCAAATAAAACCAGTTGTACTTCCAACTCTGATGTCTAGATCTGCACCTCCCTTAACTTAAAAGATACTAATTGGTGAATCATTGTCAAACAAAGTCACCTTAAAAAAAGAAACCAAGATGTAGTGTTCCTTACTTGGCTTCGTCTGGGCTTCTAGGTGCATCTGTGGCTTAATTTAATAGCTAAAATACTTTGAGATGCAATACTCTGAAATATTTTTTATTAGTTTAATATTTCTTGCACATTTTTATAAATTAAGACTGGAATTTGCTAAAATGTGCTTGCTTAGAATTTCATATTATTATTACACAGTGTAATACTTGGGGATAAGTATGTGTTTTAGTTAACACTGTACAAGGTTGTTACAAGATTTTAGGTAGTGAGGTTATAAAGTTTTTTCATTCCTAACATTGCATGTTCTGGAAAATTGTATTGCTATTAAGACAGTCTCAGAACAGATCTTTTTCTGCCTCAAGTTTCCTCAGAAATAATTAGGATTTTTTTTTTCAAATTTTTTCTCTGTGACCTTAGCATGTTTTTCATGGGCTTCTGTGATGGCTTCTTCAGCAGAGTTGTTGTTAGCCCACATTAAGTTGCATTTCTGATTTTCTTACATTTGAAGACAAAATGAAAGTCAATTTGTCAGAGGTAATTTGTAGTCTGAGCTCTTTTGAAAAGCAATTACTCCAAGGAGCATGTGGCTAAACAGCAGGGCAAGGCTGATGATGTGCTGAAGATGATATTGACGTGACTTGAAGTGGCTGTGCTCCAGTGTGTAAACTGTGGTTCTATCAACAATTCTGCTTTTACTCTTGTTAAGAAGGAATAATTTTCTTTGGTTAGGAAAACCACCTGTGTATGTCAGTGGAAACTTGGAAAATGTCATTCAGAATGTAGAGAGCACTTCTTCAGAGACTCTTGAAGTCTTAGTACCTTGCTACTGTAGCAGATTTTAATTATCTCACTACTAGGAGGGTAGCTAAATACACTTGTGTAACAGAGACAAAGTTCCCAGAGTTTAGTAGAGTTCTTTTACAAAGAGAGATATTTTAACATGTTGGGGGAGGGACTGTGTAAAGTGTAATTTAGCTCTAGATGTATTTGAAGTGGCTGTCATATTTTATTTTATTCTGGGAAAGGAAAATAGAAAGTTATCTATACTTTAAATGGTTCAGATTTAGTTTGCGTTAACTAAAACTCCCCCAGTGTCTCAAATAATCTAGTAGTTGGATGCAGGAGCACACTAATATGAACAGGGAGATGTTGGAACTACAAGGCAGCATAGGAATGTGTGTTTGTTTATCTTTTAAGCTTTCCATATAAACAAAGAATGTTGGTACTTTAAAATGTCTGCTTTCCTGATAAGGAGGCATTGCTGGTTCCACTCTTGATTCTGTGCAGCATCACACACCCTGAAAGCCCAGGATCTGGATATTGGATTACTGCAAAGCTGGTATGACATTTCTTGAATGCTTGTTCTGGAAAAAAATGCTGCTGTGCATGAATAAGTCTGTATATGACTTTTGAAAAGGGTAGATTTATGTTAAAGATATTAAAACTCTTAAGTATGTGTTTACATTTTAAATTTTCTAAATGCCTAATGGGGAAAAAATAATTACAATGTGAAGCATGTAAACCTGAATTGTCATTGTAAAAATCATCCAAAAATTGCATAAGAGGAACTGTGTAAGCAACTTTGACCATGTTATGTTAATATCCTAGTTGCTAATTCAATATGATATTTCTTTTGTCAAGTTTTGTTCATAAATATTGAAAAGAAGAAACTAGTTTAAATACATTAAGTGTCTGCTGGTACTTTCAAAGATAGCACTGAACATCATACGAGCGAGTACTCAGCATTTTTGGTGTGCACAAATCTGGCTGTTGTTTGGTTAAATATTTTCCCCAGGTGCACAAAATATTATGCAGACCAACACCAGTTTTCATTTAAAGTCTACTCTATAACTATAGCCAGAGGCAGTTCCATGCTGCCTGAAATAATGCACTCCAGACTGGCCAAAAAAAAAGCCAAACCCAAAGAAAAAAACCCAACCCAAGGAATTTCATATCCATTTGACATCTGTAGTTTGAACATTCTAATTCTTATTCAGCTTTAAGATATGTCTTCAACTTGAGCAACCAAAGAAATGTCTTTAACTAATTAACCAAGCCAGTCCTTTTCATATAGAGACATTGTAGTCTTAAAAACTACCAACTTGGTGTTAGTTATGCAGACAAGGTACTAACTACAAACCAGACATGACTGGAGACACCAAATGGTGAAGCTCATTGTGATGGTTGATGTATGTTGTCATTGATAGCTGCAGTTACTGCTTGCTTATGGGAGGAATTGAGGACTTGTGTACTTTGTAGGGTCTACACACTGTCCTTGTTGCATAAACCTATGCAATCCACCAATTTTGACTACTGCAATCTTTTTGTCTGATCCTTTCATTCCTCTGTATTTAGCAGACTTCCTGTGAGTCCCCAGATTATCTGTAATGTTGAGGTTTTGTCCCTATTGTGTTTTCCCAATGTCCATCATCTTTTCCCTCCAGCAGAAGCTTGGGCTACACCTTTACCATAAATAACAAAAGAATCTATGTTGCAGATTGGATGTCAGCCTGTGGTTGGCTGTGGTTTATTGAGGGGGCTGCATTGTGCCATAGGTTTAGCCTGTAAGTCTAACTCCATCAGTGCAGAAGTATAGGGTGGAGGAGGATCACATAGCAAGGCATGTTTCCAGCATTAGCTTTGATACAGCCAGCCTCTTTTGGGGGTGAGAGGAGAGACTGCACGTACATGGGCATGACCTACGCTGTTTCACTTGTCCTCAGGGCCAATGAACTGCCTCTGGCCTTTTCTGCTCAGTAAGATTCAATGCCTGTTCACTTGGAATAAATTCTGCACACCCTATCCATGTTTCCAGTGACTCCTAGATTTCAACCCTCAGATTTCTTTCTGTTGCTCTCTTCTCTCCATATCTAACAACAATTCAAGCCTCCATCCCAAAGATATCATAAGTCCATCACCTGTCGTACTGAGATGTCTCCGTGTCTTTCTCATAACTCTTGCTCACCTATCACTACTTTTAGGCTCCCTCACATGCAAGTCTGCTGGTGCCTTCTTTCACTTTGCTCTGCTGAGACCATGTTCTTCCTCTTCACCATTTCTCGTTTTCTAAGAGGTGAGTCATTTGGGTTATTAACACATTCAGCTCCTTGAGAAGATGGGTGGAGGCGTTGTACTGCTTGAACACGTATCTTCGGAATGGGTTAATACACAGGCAGTCTATTCACAGTTAAAAAAGTAACTGATAGTTGTTTCTGTGTGAATAGTGATGAGTTCTGCTGCAGTTTAGCTGGTCAAGTTTTGGTTCCAGCACCTAAACAAAGTTAAACCTGCAATGTGCTGTGCCAGTTGTTAGACTTGACAATGTGTGAGAATACTGATTCTACTCTGAGAATGCTGATCCTAGTCTTCATATGTGTCTTGCCTCTATTACATGTGTCAGCTAGCCCAAATACAAGGATAGTATCTTTACCTCCTAGTGTCCGTCCCATCCTCCTAATTTTTTCCCAACTTATTTGGCAAATTCAGGTGCTAGTCTCCAGAGTTTCTGAAATAAAAAGCATAATACAAATAAACTTTTTTTCTGTGGGAGCAGTTGTGCTTAAGATTATGCTGTTGGAGTAAAAGTCAAGATAATTTTATAACTGAATAATTATGTTCTAGGCAAAACACGTTATCAAAATAAACATGATTGTGGGTTTCTTTGATTTTTGTATTGATAGTGGTACAAATCTGAGGAATGAACAATTTTTCACTTGCCCGTACTTTAGTGGTATATAATCTAGATTTGTAATTGAGAGGTCAGATGTCTAACTTTTTGCCTCCGAAGTTAACCCCTTATATTTTCTTATGTTTGCTTGAACAGGATTTATGCCTGATTAAGTTACTGTCTTTTATTATAATTAAAGAAAAATGTTGTGGAGGGAGAACCAAAAACTCTTTTCAATGGAAAACAGATTGTTGAGCCTGTAATGAAACAAAAGAGACCCTGTCACACACAGTGCCTTTTCCCCCCTTGTCAGAATAATCAGCAGTCGGAAAGATTTATCTGCTGTGAGAATGATTCAACTGTCCAGAGCTAAGGATGTGCGGGGGGAAGAAACATATTTAAGCTTTTCAGAAAGGAAGCAACATGCTTTAGAGTTTGCTTGAGATCACAGGAATGGCAGCTTTAGCAACAGTGCTTATAATCTGTATTTGTAAACTATCTTGCCTGTTTGCAGTTCATGCCAAAAATGGATTAGTAGAATTTAACAACATCTCTCTTCAGTACTCATAAGTGAATTACTGTATACAGTGTGCCCTTGATTTATAAAGGGTTTCTTCTTGTGGTGCCTTAGAGTCTCATTTTAAATAGCATCGCATGCTTGCAAATTTTTTTTTTTTTAAGTATACTTCTGGCAGAGAAAACTCCACTGTTGCTGTCAGCTTTCACCTATTTGAAGTTACTTTCAGGCAGTTACACACCAGGTAGAAATTTATAAGAGAACATTAAAAGAAAATGTAAGCCAATCACTGTAGGATTATAGAATAAAATAAGAGAATCATTATGGTTGGAAAAGACCTCTGAGACTGAGTCCAACTGTCCACCTAACAGTACCATGCTTGCCACTAAACCATATCCCCAGGCAGCACATTTACTTCACTTTTTTTTGAACGCTTACAGATATGGTGATTCCGCCACTTCCCTGGGCAGACTGTTCCAATGCCTGATAACACTCTCAGAGAAGAAATTCCTGATATCTAATCTGAACCTCCCCTGGTGCAACTTGAAGCCATTTAATCTTTTCCTATCACTCATTACCTGGGAGAAGTTCCTGAATCCCACCTCACCTCCACCTTTCAGGTAGTTGTACAGAGTGAGAAGGTCCCCCCTGAGCCTCCTCTTCCCAAAACTAAACAACCCTACTGATGTCAGCTAGTTAAACATACATTGCTAGTGAAATCAGCCTGAGCAAAGCTATCGGGCTTTGTACGGTGTTCTACAAATAATCAATAACCATGTCAGTGGCTCCAGTTGAGCTACGAAATACGACTTATACTCTCTTCAGTGAAGAGCTGGATGGAGATGGTAGTGTTTCAGCTAAAGATAGACGACATCTACCACACTAAAACATACACAGTTGTAAAGATAATATGCTAAACTTACAATTCTATCATCCATCTGAACCAATTTTATCTTCCTTCCTTAGGGTTCATCTTTCACCTGGTTTACTGACAGGGCAGCAATGCAAGCTCTGCTATGCTGATGGAAATGACAGACTTTCTGAAGTGTCAGATATGGCAGAGTTCTGCTTATCTTTATTCTTGTTTTTACAAAAGGAGGAAGAATCTCTACTTGGTGATTTATTTGGTTCCAAGTCAAATTTTCAGAGCTGTAAAGTAAACTGATGTAAATATTACTTTGGAAATCATTCAGGCAATAAACCTGGAATGCAGTGATGCCTCTTAGGAAGCTGCTCAGAGTGGAACCATAATTAGTATAAAAATGGAAAGATTTAAGCAAACCTGTTCTTCAGGTAAAACTTTTCTTTTTAAAGTTGGTCCACTGATTTGTTATTCTTGTTAACATGCTTTTTCAAAATTTACAAATCAGAAGTGTCATTAGATTTTTGAAAGAGTTCTTTCATTAAAGAATATTCCCCCCTGCATATGCATAATTTTAATATCCATACTAAAGTATCGTTAATGGAGAGCGACACGTGGTAAGTCAACAGTAGTTCCCAATTTGACCAAAGGATTCCATAATGAAAAGAACTTTCATTTAAAGCTCATCTGTTCTGCATTTAGCTGAGAGTTTATATATTATCATGAGATTTTAGTCTAAGAGTTGCAATGGAAATATGTATCTTTCCCTTCTTATGAAATAACTGAAAAGCAGGTTTCCATCAACATCAAAGGAAGCCTGACCCATCGAGGGCTACTCTGGTCGTGCTGGGATATAACTAGTAGTATTTCTTCAGCAATGAAAGGTAATATCCTGCTGGTGGTGTTTATCTTTACATGTTCTAATTAAGGGTTTAGGGGTTTTTTTTTAGAATGTGTTTTCTCAGTCACTGTCATGATCTGATATAAAAAAATAGATCAATTTGGGGAGAAAAAGCCTGTCTTGGCTTATCTTTGACTCATCTATCTATGTAAACACAAAAATCTCAAAAAAAAAAAAAGAATCAGAAAGAGGAGCTTGATTCTGTTCTGGGCTGGGTAGGAAAATAAATGGCTTTTTTCCCCCAACAGGTAAGGATTATTTGGCAAGGAAATTAGGGCAAAACTAATAGTTGAAAATACCATTTGAACTCTTCATAATATGTGTTTAAAAAAACATGCTATCTTACTAAACCTCTTGCCCAGATGTGAATGAGTTTTTGAAGGCAGTGGATAGGAAAATAAGTCTTACTCCCTCTTTCCTTCTTGTATGTCCCTTGTTCACTGACTCCCATTCCCAGGTAGACTGATTCCCTTCTTCCCCCAAATATTCTGCAAGGGTCTTTGGGATATGCTTTCTGTCCTGGGGGTTGTGGTATTCCAGAGTTCAGCATTAACCCGCATTGCAGCTGTTCACTGCCAGGAGTGGTATACCTGTCCAATGTCTTCACTTCTCTGGATTTTTGCTGTAGAGAGAGAGCATTTCTGGTGAGACATAGGTAGTGTTGGCCCAGTCCCATCTTGGAGGGTCTGCAGAAGCCAGGACAAGACAAGCCTAAGTGGCACAGGTGAAGCACAACTTCAGCACTGATGATGATGTGCAGCAGTAGTGCTGCCCAACAGCAGCACTTATGTGACTACACTAGTTTAGAATTGGATAGAATTTAGCTGAAGAATGCAATTTTTAAGGTTGGATTATTTATTTATGTTCCTATATTGGCATCATTCTTATAACTCCTGTAGTGGAAATGATTATTAACCTTTTTAATCTTCACAACACTAGAAAACAAGAAAGCTAAAAATGTATGGGTAGTAAATGTATAACCAATCTGCACAGTTAATTTCTTTATTATGAAGGGGAGTACACTTATACACTATCTAGCAGGGACTCTCTGGTTTGCAACTGGAACTGTATAACACTACTAGCTGTAAGTGATACCTGTAAGACAAAATGATCAGTAATGGATTCATCTTGGGGGAGGGAATAGAGTGCGTCATCATTTCAGGGTTATCCACACTACAAAAAGTGATTATTCGAATGTTTATTGTGTGCTTGTCACAGTGAGATAGCTACCCACTTAGACAAATCAGGTGGGGAAGGAGTTTGGGCTAAAAGCCAGTAGCTTGAAACAAAGCAAAACATAATGATTATTTTCATCTAACACACACCTATACACACACATACATACACACATATATGTGTACAGCCCCTGAACTTCCCATGGAGAATGGTATCATTTTCCTACAGAACTTCTTCTTGATAAATAAGATCTGTACAGAAATTCTCCTACTGGCATTAAATTTAAAGTAGATGAAGGGTGGCTAGCTCATTATATGAAAATAGTAAAAAGTTATCAGGGAGGAAAAAAGTTTCCTAGCCTCAGATTCAGGCAAGGTTTCTGATTCAGTCTGTGTTTTTTAGAAACGGATATGCTTCCATTAAGTGTTTTCAGATGGAGATATATGCTCTCTTCAGAAATCTCAATTGTTTCCAGAGAAAGCTTTTGAAAACATTGCAAAAGGTGTGTCAGCAGCCGAGAGAACTAAACAATGTAACAAATATTGAATGGTGGAGTCAGGTTGTGTGTCCCCCCCATTCTGGCTGCCCAGCTTCTAGATAGTTGCGGAATACGGTGAAATGTAACTGGACCACCCAACGATCGATTAGACGTGCAGAAAACATGCCATGAGAACACAAAAAGTGTATGGATTTATTTATGTTTGGATCACTTAAGAGAAGCTTCCTAGGTTTGACAAGCAGGATAGCAAATTTTAAGTGGTGCTTTACATTAGATTAATATATTTAGCTGAGAATTACCTAAAGCCAGTTTCAGTTCAGAAACATTGTAGTGAACTGATTTACGTTATAGGGCTGTTTTTGTGGCCAATGGGATGGAGTCTAGTTGGAGGCCTGTGTCTAGTGGAGTCCCTCAGGGGTTGGTACTGGGACCAGTACTTTTCAATCTATTCATTAATGATCTGGATGAGGGAACAGAGTGTGTTGTCAGCAAGTTTGCTGATGACACTAAAGAGGGTGGAGTGGGTGACACACCAGAGGGTTGTGCTGCTGTGAGACTTAGACAGGCTAGAGAGTTGGGCGGGGAGAAAATGAATGAAGTTCAACAAGGGCAAGTGCTGAGTTTTGCACTTGGGAAAGACCAACTCCATGTATCAGTATAGGTTGGGGACTGACCTGTTGGAGAGCAATAAAAGGGAAGGGGATCTGGGGGTCCTGTTGGATGGAAGGATGACCATGAGGCAGCAGTGAGCTCTTGTGGCCAGGAGGGCCAATGGGATTCTGGGGTGTAGTAGAAGGGCTGTAGTTAGTAGGTCAGGAGAGGTTCTTCTCCCCCTTTACTCTACCCTGGTGAGGCTGCATCTGGAATCTTGTGTCCAGTTCTGGGCCCCTCAGTTGGAGAAGGATAGGAAACTGCTGGAAAGATGCCAGCACAGAGCCACCAAGATGATGAAGGGGGTGGAATATCTTCCTTCTGAGGAAAGGCTGAAGGAGCTGGGTCTCTTTAGCTTGGAGAAGAGGAGGCTAAGGGGTGACCTCTTCTATGCTTTTAAAGATGTGACAAGTGCATTTCAGGAGGATGGGTTCAGGCTTTTCTCAGTGAAGCCCAGTGACAGGACAAGGGGCAATGGCTGTAAGCTGAAGCATAGGAGGTTCCGTGTGTATAAAGGAAAAAAAATTTTCACAGTGAGGGTGCCAGAGCACTGGAACAGACTGCCCAGAGAGGCTGCAGAGTCTCCTTCTCTGGAGATATTCAAAACCCGTCTGGACGCGCTTCTGTGTGACCTGGTGTAGGGAATCCTGCTGTGGCAGGGGGATTGGACTAGATGATCTTTCGAGGTCCTTTCCAACTCCTAACATTCTCTGATTCTGTGATTCTTTTTTTGGTTGTGTATTTTGTTGTTAATATGGAAAATATTGAAGTATTAAACTGGATTGTGGAGGAATCTGATCTGCAAAACAGGTGGTTTTGCTAGAATAATGGTGGCAAAAAAGCACTTCTGTTAACAGGGTGATAACACAGAATTGAAACAGACTCAGGTCTAACGTCGGTTTTTGAGGATAACACCTGTGTAATGTCCACAGAATGTTTGCTATAGTCAAAGTTAATTTATTCAAGTTATTTATGATTTTTCGAGGCAGGAACCAAAACACCAGAGTGACTCATTAGTGTAAGTGCAGGATAAGTATCTTTAGATGTCAATATATTTCTATTTAATTGCATAAGACAGTTAATATTGCTAATTTATAACGACTTATATTGAAGGAAAACACACTATATTTCTGGTTTACTACTGTTAGTTGCTTTATCTTGGTCAACCATTTATATTAGTGGAAAAATTATTCTGCAAGGTATTAGAGACACTAATATTCCACCTCTGCATTTTCTTATAAGAAGAGACTTAGTGGTGTTTTCACTTTCCTCCAGTGTGTGCAGGTCTGCAGTTTAAGACTGAATACTTTTTCTAAAGGTTAACTCATGTGCTTAAACGTGTTTTCTAGTATGTTTACCCATCTTTAAAAGATTTCCAGCTACACTTCTTTTCCAGTGCAAAGATGACTGGAAAAAAACTTAAATTCAGGAATTAACGCACCCACTTATCTCGTCTCCTTTCTCCCAGATTAAATCACCCTCTGGACTATGATCAGAATTTACTTTCATCTCCTACCTATATGACTTCAGGCCTAATCTGGGCTGAGTAGGTGTCTAGAGGCAACAATTGGATATTAATTTTGCTCTTTTAGGTAGCCAAAGGGAGTGGAAGAGACAACAGAGCATTGTTTATTGGAAAAGATACTTCTTGACAGCACTTCTTCAACAGCTATTAAAGCCAAATTCAAGCATGTTAAATCAGGAAGAGCTTTAGAAGGAAGTTATTGGCTTGAAACATGAAAAGGATGGGTTCCAGGTTCTTTTTATTTGTTCTGTTGTTTTAAAGTACTTCGTGTCTGCTTAGGCTGCACAAAAAAGCTTTCACTTACTGCTTTGCTTGTGTCCTTTCAATGAAAGCTTAATCGGTGTGAGTGCTTTCTTCGAGAACCTGGGGAGTGGTACCTCAAACCTGCTAGTACCACAAGTCCCTTGAATTAGTCATAGCTCAACCATGATCTGTCTGTTATCACCAGTTTGCTTTTTACTTTGCCCATCAGAAAGTTATTTCTTGTGCTGCAAGTTTTACTTATGTCTTTTCTCTTTTCCTCTTCCACCAATTTCAAGACAAATATTGGTAGCTATTTAATTTCTATCAAGTTTACACCCAGGAAGAGGAGGCTGGTGCAGTTATCTAGGAAATTTGTAGGAAGGAACTTAAATATTAGGAGCTTAAACAAATTCTAAAAATTTCCATTCTAAAATGGAAACAAAAGTTTCAACTCCTTGCAGATATTTCAAGATATCCTTGTATCCTTGTAGGATAAAAACCACAATGAAATAACTAAAGGTTTAGGGAAAAATTGAAGCTTAGAGCAAGCAAGAGGTGAAGCCATTCTAGTGCGTGCTTTAAAGCAGGCTACATGTACTTCAGACCAGCCTGACAGATATTTGTTGTGCTCCTTAAAATCTCCAGTGAATGTATCATGTGTTCATTTGTTTACCTAGCCTCAAAGTAAGATACGCCCTCCTGGTTTCTAACAAATTAAACAGGTGCTATCAGTCCTCTTTAAAACAACCTTATATAGCTTGGACAAATGCTTACATATGTCTTTTAATGCTGAAACTTGGCTGTGCAGTTTTTCTGTATAACTCACATTTCCTGTTGCTTTGGGAGCTGTTTGCTGATCATAGTCTTTTCAGTGGTGCCCAAAGCTGGACAAGGACCTTGGCATTTAATCAGCAGAATAGTTATTTCCAGTCCTCCTTAACATCTAGGAGAGAAAAACACCCTTCACATATTTAAAAGCATAGATGAGATCACCCCTTAGCCTCCTTTTCTCCAAGCTAAAGAGACCCAGCTCCTGTAAGCTAAAGCATAGGAGATTCTGTGTGAATACACATAGGAATTTTTTCACAGTGAGGGTGACAGAGCACTGGAACAGACTGCCCAGAGAGGCTGTGGAGTCTCCTTCTCTGGAGATGTTCAAAACCCGTCTGGACGCACTTTTGTGTGACCTGATCTAGGGAATCCTGCTGCGGTGGGGGGGTTGGACTAGATGATCTTTCGAGGTCCCTTCCAGCTCCTAATATTCTATGTTTATATGATTCTATGAAAAACAACCCTCTCTAGTATGTCAGTATGAAAGCTCCTGTAAGATTTCCTTGGGGTTTAATTTCAGGGCATCCACGGTCTCCTTTTTATTGTGTGCAGCAGCTAGAAGTTTTTCTGCAGTAGTGGGATCTGAGTAATTTTCCCTACTTTTGCTCTATTGTACTTTCTCAGTTTTGTTAAATTCTTTGTATGTCAGACACTTTTTATAAAGTTCAGCTTTTCTGATGTTAGACACTTCCTCCTGTTTGTGAATGTTATTTTGGACTCTGAGCCTGCTTCTCAGGGTGCTTATGATATCTCCCGCATGGGAGTTACTAACAGGTTTGATACTCAGACTCTACTCTGTCATTCAGGTTACTAATTAAAATATTTCATAGAAAAAAATCTGAGACAATAGACCTGAAAAATCCTACTGGAGCTTCTTTTCTGGTTTGACAGTGGACAATTACTCTGTAGATAGAGAGTTTTTCAGTTAGTTGAGAGTCTGCCTAGCTGATACTTCTGCCTATGTTCTACTTCCCTCTTTTGAAGAGAAGGTCAGAAGCTCTACCTAAAACATGGGTTTAGTGTCTTTTGTATCCAAGCTAACTATATTTCAATATGCTTTGGCCTTTCTGATTCTACCCATATGTGTTTCTGTAATTCCCTATACTATGACTAATAGTCCATCATAGGTCCTTATTTCTAGATTTTTTAAAAAAAGTTCCTTTTATATTTCCTGATTATAAAGAGATTCTTATGCAGTCTATTGGTCCTTTACCGTGTGGCTTCTATTCTCCATCTTGGGACAAATTCTCTCTTCATTTCTTTTTACTCAAGATTTTTGTCCCCAGGCACTCTACTTATCAGTATTCTGGTATGTTTGTAATTTCTTTATATACATAAAATACATTTTAAAAAGGTATAATATATAAAAAAATCTGTATTCTCATTTTATGGCCACTTATTTGGCTTCTGCTTCTTGACTCATCTCTGCTTTATTAGGAGTCAAATATAAATCAACCTCACCTGAGACATCCTGAAAATTGTGTTGGACTGTCTGTATTTTCTTTTTTGTCTTTTCTCCTCTTCATCTGTGCATTTCTTGGTGAACTCCACATTACTGTTAACTTCTATTCTGGATTCCTTTACTAGTTACTTAAAGAAAAAACATCATGCATTCTTCCCTCTGATTGAATGACCTATAGCAACTCTGCAACAGGATGTGATTGTCCTTGCACTTTTCACATTTTAGATTTACTCAGATATATTTTAAAAAAAAGATACTTTCCTGAACATCAGAGCAACTGTATGCATTCTTGATTTACAGTGTTTGACCTTCTTTGTTTTTCTCACCCTGCTCTATTTCATCAGCAAGTTTCTTGCACTCCTCCATATCAGTTCTGCGCTTTATCCCCAGTCTTTGTGCTGCAGATTCAGTGGTAATTTCAGCTGATTCTAAAGACTTGAAAGTTCTTCTTGTTTATTCTCCTTACTTCTGACATTTCTGCGTAGGTGTGGGGAACCATTGTGGAGATAGAGACATTGAATTATATGAGAAGTTTAAGAACAATCTAGAAAGCTCTGTTTAAACTCCCCTCCTTTACCCCTTGTTGTTTGTCTCCTCCCTTTACTCCTCCCATGTTTCCCCGGTTACTGGACTCCTCCCCTGTTTCTCCTGTTACTGGTCTTCTCCCCGGTTCTGTAAAGTAACAATGTATCCCTCCTTCCCTTGTTTGGTATGACTCCTCCCTTGTTACCCTGGTTACCAGTTCCTCCCTGTTCTCCAGGAATGGAGCTGTCCCCTCCTTCTTCTCCCTTATTTGTTGCAAACTCCTCCCTAAGTTCTAGCACCTTCTGCCAGGGAGCCTATATAAAGAACTCTCTCCTTGGCAATAAAGTTCACTCCTTGTCCACCCTTCACCGGTCGTGGAAGCTGTGTGTTCCTGGGTTCCTGTCTTCACTTCACCGCAGCTCCTGGGACCTGAAGTGCATGCCGCAGCCCTCCAGCTAGCTGGGGCATAGCAGTGGCTCAACCCTGGAGTGGACCTACCCTCCTCTCCCGCCACACGTAGGCATCTCAGATGTTCAGCATGTTGCACTATTATTCTTCCTGTTGTCTCTCATATGACCCTAAGAAAACTTTCTGACTGAAAAATCTAGTTATTTTCAATACTTAACGAGCGGGTCTTCAGAGGAAGTCAGTTTTATGAAGTTGCTGAGTGCTTCCTGTCAAAACTCAGGCTTCCTTAGAATATGTTCCTGTTGGTTATTCAGGAGTGGAGCTGTGCAACATCAGTAGTCTTGAAATTACTGGCTGCAAATCTGGAGTGAACTCTAGTCAGGTTTTTTTAATGTTATTTTAGTACATTACTTTAGTCCTGCAAAACAATTACGGTTTTAGAATCCAACAGCATAGTTTAGTATGAGTCAGCATGGAGGCAAAAGCTAGAGCTTTAATAGTAATTTGTTTTGGTGATTATTGGCTCTTTAATATCTGCTGTGGTTCAGATGAAATGATTTGTGTTCTATGACAAGTTTTCATTAACTATATTCTGATGAACAGTTTTCTGGGGTTTGATTTTAAGTGCTTCCCAGAGACACAAATAGTGACTTGCTGGCTAAGGAGAATCAACAAAGCCAGATGAGCATAGGTAGAACTCAGGTGAGTGTCCTGGCTTCCCTTTCTGGGCAGATGATAGAACATTTTTAGGGGATAAACAGTAATCCAGTTTCAGTAAACAGTAACAGGTACTGTTTCCATTACAGTAATACAGTTTTCTGCTGATTCAAAGTACTTTTGTGGTGTGTTACACAACACTGGAAAGCAAAACTGATTTTTTACAGCTATTTTTTCTCTTTCCTTATGTACTGTTTGGAGAGAGGTTGTTTGGCAGCACAAGTTGAAGGTCCGGTATGCATGCAAGTAGGGATGAGTGGAAGAATAGAAGCCAACAAGGGAAGTGGTAAAAATCCAAAATTCTAACTACACAAAAATAATACTTCTGCCAAAGTTTTATCCTTTCTACTTATAATAGCAGACTTGAAGTCTTACTCATGGGGATGGGTCTGCATGGAACCTGGAAGTGATTACTTAAATGGGAACATAAAAGGACTACATCTGTGCTTTTTTAAAAGGGAAAGAAATGGAAACTTAGCAATATTTATAGTAGCTCATGCCAAATGGGCTTGTCATCAGACTAAGCTTTTTTTATTTTTTTTTTTTTAGCTGAAGAAGATTTATGATAATAGAGATTTAAAGGATAAATCTCTGTGTGGAATAACTGTTTGAACACATTCATTTCTATTGCTTGTATGATATTTCTTTATGATAAATCTTGAATGTTAAATTGGATTGTGTCAGTTATTTTTCAATGTTACTTATTTACACCTTGTCTCATTTTTCATGTGAGTGATTCTGTCTTTGTGTTAGGTTGCATAGGGATGCATCTTCATAGCTACCAAGGCAACTCAGATTGTCTGACTTGATTTTCAGACCTGTGAGATTTGTCAAAATGTAATTGTGTATGGTTTCCCTGTTCTTGCTAAACTTTAATGAGTATCATGCATACCTGTACTTCTATGCATCAAAATGCCTTTTAAAATATGACTAACAATGCCTTCTCTCTGTACACCATCCTGTGCTGTTTTGGGATAAATACTGGGATGCAGAAATCCAGAACAGTATCTGCTGGCAGGCTTTGCATAGCAATTAGTGATACATTATTTTTCTTTTCTGTTCTCTACATGTGTAGTGAAAAATGGCCCCATTTGTCTTCCTTGATCTCCAAGCTGGATCATTTTACTTCTTTTTAAGGCAGTTTTATGAGCAGTTTAGGGGATTTTACAAAGAGGAAATTAATGCAGAGTAATATAAACAATGTAATGAGAAAAATAAAAATGTGAATGTGAAGCTTTATTAAATGTACATAGGCGCAATGTAAAGTTTGTGGGGTAGGTTGAGGTCTCAGTTTACAGAAAAGGTTCTTGGCTCTTGCAGCATGATCTGGAGAGCTTGCTGTAAATATACTGTGCTTGTGGTTCCTTGCTCAACCAGTGGCGCCAGGAATCAGACCAAAGGGGAGGGAAAGTTCTGCTTCTTCTTTTTCCCTAGAAATTACTTGAAATTTTATTACATTAAATTTTTAAGTGCTCTTGTTCCATGTTTGAATCATTAGGGGCTTTAAGGTATGCCTTGCTCTTGAGAAGTATGGAAATCATCAGGATCCCATACAGTGTGTGTTTTCTGTATCTGTATTTTAATGTGTGTTTTGACTCCCTGCCCAGAATTTAGTTATTAGGTTTTCCTCTCTGCTGAAAAGAATTTAATCTAGTTTTCACTTCAGAGCACACAAAAACACCTCACCTTCTCTATAATTTTAGTGAAGTGCTGTTGTAGAGCATGTTCCAAGAGAGGCATGGTCTTGTTCTTTTATACACCTCTTTTGTTTGAGAGCTTGATAATTGTGACTATGTCATTTGCAAAAACAACTTCCAGGTGTGGTTTCTGCAATTATAGTATCAAAATAATATTGACCACATACCCACTTCGATAATTTTAATTTTTCTGCTTGGAAAAATATTTTGTGTCCACATTTCACTTTGTAACAAAGCATATGTAATAGCATAGCCCATTCTAGGCTCAGAATCTTTAAGAGGCAACAAATAAAGCTCTTAGGAACCAATTTCTACCAAGCAGGAGATAAGTCTTCATGCGTCCGGCAATAGAGTTGTGGAACCAGTTGCCAAAGGATGTTGGTTGCCAAAATGTAGTTTAGAGGGGAGCTTTGGTCAAGGTCATGAAAGAGAATCAATTGATAGTTACTGAGAATATATCCACCTCAAGAACTTCCTGAGCCTTAAAACAGTTTGAAGCTGGAAGACTGTTAAGAGGAAAATAATTTCTGAATCTGGTTTTGGCTATTCTTAGAGACAGGGCACTGGGCTAAATGGTCCTTTGATCTGAAGCAATGTGGCCATTTGTATGTTTTCATGTCTATGTTACCAATTTTCTCTCAAAGATTTTAAGTAGAATGTTATATATCTTGTTCCAGGTCTGCACATTAAGGGGCTCTTGGAATTTCCAGAATCTATTCTGGAAAGACCAAGAAACCATCTTTAGCTCTGGAAGCTCTTCACCTGCAGGCAGCTAAAAGGTGTGAGAATATAGTGGAGACACCATTATAAACTCACCTTTATATTTTAAAACTCTTTTTAAGATAACTGCATTGACCAATATGGGAGACCGAGTACTTAAGGGGGTGGATCCTTGGTTTGACACAGCCTGGCCTTTCCTATGGAAGGGTACCTAAGCAGTACTTCTGTAGTGATAGTTGCATGGGTTTCAGGAGGATTCAACAAGAAGTCATAGTTATAGTACTTGGCACAAGAATTTGTAGTTTACGCTTGTGACTGAAAAACATCTAAAATGTTTTAGATTCTTCCACAACAAAGATGTCAGGAGCAGCATGGTGAGTACTAGAGTGATGAGAAAAAAAAGAGTTATTCCCAACAATATCTGGATGTAAAATTTGATTGAATAAGTGGTTTCAGGAAGATAGCAGTTGTTGTTTAAAAGGGGTGACCTCATCTATGCTTTTAAGTATGTGAAGAGTGGGTGTCAGGAGGATGGGGTCAGGCTCTTCTCAGTGAAGCCCAGTGACAAGACAAGGGGCAATGGTTGTAAGCTGAAACATATGAGATTCCATGTGAATACACATAGAAATTTTTTCACAGTGAGGGTGGCAGAGCACTGTTACAGACTGCCCGAAGAGGCTATGGAGTCTCCTTCTCTGGAGATATTCAAAACGCGTCTGGACGCACTTTTGTGTGGCCTGATGTAGGGAATCCTGCTGTGCCGGGGGGTTGGACTAGATGATCTTTCGAGATCCCTTCAAACTCCTAATATTCTGTGATTCTGTAATGTCTTACATATCTAAGTTGACCCTTAACTTCACTTTCTGAGGAAAAAAATGCTGTGGGTATATAGTTACTATCTGTCTTCCTTGTGAAAGAAGCTGCAATGTTATCTAGTAATACTACATTTGTAGTGGTAAATCTATTACTCTTCACTGTAAGTAATTCATATATTAACACTGATCATATCTATTCATTCATGGGCTGAGGGAGAAGAGTATTTTGGCAAGACGAAAGAGTGGTTCTTCATATTCCTGTTGAAATTACTGCTTCTTTCCCCTCAAACTTGAGGAGTCACCTCAAAAATAGTGGTTGTCTAAGGAAACACAACATTTGTGAAAGGGAGAAGTGATGTTTATCTGTCCTTTCTCCCTTTTTCTTTCCCCCTTTATTATTGATAAAGTCTGGGATGTTCTTACCTTCTTATCAGTTTTTCTTTCTTATTTTTAATTTTTTCCCCCCACTAAAGTTGCATTATGCTTTTTCATTGCTTTATTTCCTTTTTCATCATCAAACAAACCCGTGTGAATATTGGGTGTCAATTAAGCAAAATAATAAAAATGATATTTAATTAAAATAAAAATAATTTTTAATCAATTAAGAAAAATAATTAAGAAAAATAAGTCAGGATGTTAGATCCATAATCTTCAATCTAACACAAAACACAGTAAGCACCTTTTACTTTGCAATACTTGCCACTACTGAGTAATTAGAAAATCAGCAACATAGGAAGAGAACTGGCTAGTTAGTGTCTTGGGACCTAGATGAGACAAAGGAAAGAGTGTCTGATTCTTGTGTCTTCTATTTGAGAGCTGTTAGAACTTACATAGTGTGGAGGTTTCACAGTGTTGTACTTCTGGCAAAGTAAAACTTTTTGCACCTGGTGCAATACTATGAAGTAATGCTAGTTGAAGTGGCTACAGGTGTTCTGTGGTAAACGTCACATCTTTGCCTTTATTCCTTAACAAGAACTGCCTGCCAACTGAAAACATCAGGGGATAAAGTAAGATAGGGTGAATTTTCTGCCTTGTCACTTGCTCTTTTTGATTAACATGTATGTGTGTTTTGATAGCTGCCAAGGTGATGCAAGTAGAACTAGTGGTTGAGAGTTACAGTGTAGATCCTCTCCTCAATGGTTGTACTATGCTGAGAGTCATATAGTGATATTTTTAGAAACACATACCCAGTTTCTGATTTTCTTCCCGTTGCAAAAAAACTGCCTTGAGAGCAATGCTGCCTTCAATGTTTTCTTTGTCTCTTTTCCTTGAGTACACAGGTAACCTGTTTCGCTAAAAGTCCTGCGTCCATACTCTTGTTTCCCTTCTGTGTTGAAATATTGTACATTCTTCCTGAACAGAGGAGGCTCTGGATGGGTGATTTTTTCTTAACATGATATGCTTGAAACCTAGAAATGACATTTAATTGTAATATGAAGTGAATTCGAATCCAGATCTTTAT
Source organism: Galbula dea (assembly GCA_013399015.1). NCBI lineage: Eukaryota > Metazoa > Chordata > Aves > Piciformes > Galbulidae > Galbula > Galbula dea. Next base: position 16,168 of record VWZX01001056.1, on the reverse strand, counting down.
TTTACTGTATATTAAATAGAATATTTTTAAAAGCTTCGGTTTAGTTTAGTATGTATATCATAAGGTCTCAGTTACATGTTACATGATAAATGGCAGTCTAATAAATCAAACTAGAAAGCACAACGTAACAGCTTCTCAGAAGACAGTTCTTGTTTGAACATGGTAATATATTATAAAATCATAGAATCATTAAGGTTGGAAAAGACATCTAAGACCATCAAGTCCAAATGTTGAGTTATAGGATGGCATCAGTACTAAAAAATGTAGAGGATCCACTTTCTGGATAAATCCAAGACTAATGCAAGACACTAAACTAGAAACACCAGGTCTATGAAGTCTCAAAGAAATTGACTGCTCACAGTTTCCTTATGAAATTAGGCAAATCAGTGTGAATGGATAAACTGTGTGAATATTTAGCCTGTATACTCATTTCTTCTCCGAAAGCATATTTGGTTCTTCAGAATGTGGTAAAGTAGAAGTCACAGAAATCACAACAAACTCTAAATTAGTTTAAGTCAGTATTAAGTTCTGTCAAAAGTCCTTACTTGAAAATTGACTTCTGTATTGAACATATGTATTTTGTTAAATACTATGTTAAGTATGCTTATATTGTGTTGTGTGCACATGCATGCACATCTACACCCCTGCACTCTTACCTACAGACAGACATCAGCACAAATGAATCCCGGCACAAACACCCTTAAACTTCCCCAGCTGCATGTCTTTACACCTCCCTGTGACATCCCATAGGTGTACACACACATACTTCCGACATACCGCAATACTCAGCCCCAGTCAGACACAGAAAAAGAGACCTCTGCACACACACCCATGCACACTCCGTACACATGCAGCTGCACATGCTCCTGTGCACACATGCAGAGCCATACACAAACCCCATCACACACCTGTACAAACTCACACTTTCACAAATACGCGCCTACACAGACATGCACCTGTACATCCCTACACACACATGCGCTTGTACACAGTTACAGACATGCACATCCATGTGTTTCTGTACCCGCACGTACTTCCACACATATACCCACTCATCTATACCCCTGTACACATACCCTCCTACACACCAGTTTACCATATAGGCAGAACTGTGTTCAAAAACACCGTGCCCAAACATGTGTGCACCCCACTATACATGCAAGTGCATGTGTACAGACCGACAAACACCTACCAGCACTGCAAATTAGGCCTTACTGGAGAGATTACTGTGGAGGATCTGTATCAGAAGAGAAACTTGAGTTGTATGGGTTTAGCATAAAGCCTTGCAAAAGTCAGTAGGCATGCGTCAGTACACATTGACTGGAAAACATGGAATGCATCTCTGTATCATATACTTACCAAATAAGTTCACGGGAACAAGTGCACTTCACCCTACAAAGGATCCAACTGGCATCATCAGTGTGTTACATGACCAAAAGGTGTCCAGCACCTTTGAATCTAACTGTAGTCCCACAGGAGAATTTATGATGGGTGATATCAAATGATGTGTATAGTCCTTCCCTCTTACTTTGTATTCGCTGTCTCCTTCCTCCTTAGTATTTTCACTTGACTTTTCTTGCTTTCAGTAAGATGCCCTTATAAAGGAAGGTTTTATCAAAGAGAAGGCTCTTGTATTGAAATCTGAATACAATATAACTACTTGATCTCTTGTGACATATGGTTTTAGAAGTAGTTTTTAATATTTGATAAATGAGTACGTTTGGGGTTTTTTTTGCATTAAACTCTCATTCAGCTATTGAAAGCAGTGTAAGTCAGAACTTTAAACTAATCCTGAAATGAGTAAGCAGCAAATGAAGCTCAAGGAACATTGGTCTTACATGTTTATAACATTTTTGCTGGTTTGGGAATGTAGCTTATGAGTTTCAGATCCCTGGTGGAACTGGTAATTGTCCTCAGATAACCAAAATTAATTCGTTCTAGAAATGAAAGATACATTGATTTTAGGCACAGTTTCTTCATTTCAGAGCAGAGGATATTTTTTATTATCTAGCAGAAAAGGAATATAAAATGTGCCTTTTCCTTTGTGAAGTCTGTGCATATTGTATAGCAAGAACTAACAAGAGCTTAATCATAGAATAATTTAGGTCTTTAAGATCATCAAGTTGCACGTAAACCTAACATTAGCAAGTCCAACAGTAAACCACTAAACATCCATGAGTGCCACTTCTACACTTCTCTTTAATAGCTCCAGGGGTGGTTGCCCTACCATACAGAATCACAGAAAATTAGGAGTTGGAAGGGACCTTTTGGACATCACCTAGGCCAACACCCCTGTCAGAGCAGGTTCCCCTAGAGTACTTCCCTTGGCCTGTTCCAGTGCTTGACAACACTTTCAGTGAAAAAATTTTTCCTAACATCTAATCTATGCTTTTCTTTGGTGCAACTTGAGGCTCGTTCCTCTTGTCCTATTGCTTGTTACTTGGGACACAAGAGCGACACTGTCGTGGTTTCAGCCTCCTCAGCTGGTCAAAACCATCCAGTTGCTCACTCATTTCTCCCCTCTACTGGTGGTATGGGAAGAAGGAAACACAACATGGGCTCAAGGGCCTAGGCTAAAGACAGAGGGGGCTTATTGGCCACTTAAAGTCATGGGTGAAAGACAGGCCAGGCATGGGGAAAATCCAAAATCTATTCTAAACAAAAATCACAATCAAATCCGGGCATGGTGAGAGCACAGACATACTATGCAAACCCCACACACCACTTTTCATTCCACCCTTCCCCTCTCCTGACCCCCACTCCTGAGGTAGAACCCCCACCACCTGCCAAACTGCAGAGGGTCAGGGAAATGGGTGAAGCAGGACCCCCATCCAGTCCTGTCCACAATGGTACCTGTTCATTGCCTTCAGGGGAAAACCCCCTGACTATGCTTCCCTTCAGCAACATGGCATCACTCCCAGAGTATGATTCCCACACATCTTAGCGTCTCTCTGGGGGAACCCTCTCCTCTGTGCTCCAGCATGGGCTTCTTCTGTTCTAGGGACCACATAGTGGGCTCCCCTCTGGTGACTTCTCTGCCAGACTCCAAAGGCAGCTGCCAACCTTGCCATGTGCCATTCCAGGATCCTCCCCTGAGTTTTTTTCTTCTTAAACCTGCTGCATTCTACCCCAAGCTAGGGAAATTTTTTCCCCTGAACCTTCTGACCGTAGCATACCCAGTACTAACCCACTAACCTTGACCTTTCTGGTAGTTGTAGAGAGCAATAAACTCTCCCCTAAGCCTCTCCTTTCCTTGTGAGACTAAGCTTTTCACTAGTCTCAATCCTCTTCTTTGGACATGCTCCAGCACCTCTCAAATGCACAATCAATACCTTAGGAAATTTATTACATTTTTTCTTATTCCAAGCAGGTTTTTTGTGCTTTCCTTCCTGGTCTTTGAATAGCTGCTTTTAGGCTACTGTGACACAGACTGTTTATGTCAGATGCTGTGTTGGTGACAGAAATATAAACCTGAGCATCATCAAGAGATTGCTTACATTGATCACAAATTCTTCTGTTGGGAATATTTCTGTACCCATTGATCAGAATAATAAAAATCTGCTTTCATAGGATGGTACACCTGCGAAAGATGAGCATCCTTCAGTTGGGAGGAATATGTGAACATAAAGACTCTCACGTGTTATATGGGCATTGATCTAGTATAAGTATCATCAAATCATAGAATGGTTTGGGTTGGAAGGGACCATAAAGATGTCTAGTTCCAATTACCATGCCATAGGCATGGATCCCTTCCACTAGACCAGGTTGCTCTCGGCTCCAGCCTGGGCTAGTGGAAGGCATGGGCCATCCACAGCCTCTCTGAGCATCTTGTTCCGGTGTCTCACTTCTCACAATGAAAAAATGCTTCCTTACAACTAATCTAAACCTACCCTGGTTCAGTTTAAAGCCATTACCCCTTGTCCTATCAATACATGCCGTATTCAGAAGTCCCTCTCCAGCTTTCTTATAGGCCCCCTTTTAGTACTAGAAGGTAGCTATAAAATCTCTCTGGAGCCTTCTCTTCTCCAGCCTGAACAACACCAAGTCTCAGCCTGTCTTCACAGGACATGTGCTCCATCCCTCAGATCGTCTTTGTGGCCCTCCTCTGAATCTGCTCCAACAGGTTGCTGTACTTAATGCTGTTACAGGAGTTCCTTTTCTTCCAGAAAGTATTGTTCCACCACTTTTGCAAAGCCTTTTAGGTGTACATGCAGTAAAAGCCTTTTGCACACTGTAGAAATCAGGTATAGATGAACATGTTGTGCTTGATTGCTACAGCCAGTAGGCTATACCAATGTATCAGCAAGAAGTTGAGATTAAAAATGGAGGGTATCTATAGCCACACGTTTTTGTACTGACTCTGGCTTTACTGAAGTTGCTTGTGATTCAAGCATGAGTAGATCTGGAGCAATAATTGCCACTTTTTCAACAGCTAATCTAGTCAATATCAATAGCTTCCTGCTTTTTAAAAAAAAAAAACCAACAAAACCGCCCCCCCTAAAATTCCCCAAAGAGTTCTGGTTAAGGATCTATTTAAATAGTCTTGAAATACTCACTTATTTCTCTGGTTAAGAACTATACCTGTTTTCTAAATATTTCTTTGTGCTAGTATTGTTAGTATGGTCATGAGAACAGATCAGGTCACTTAGATCACTTCTGCTTCCAGCACAGAATTTCTGACATCTCTTACAGCTACCTTGCTGCCCTTTTCAACTGTCTAAAATAAGGCTGCATTTTACCTTCTTAAAAGCTTGTAATTTCTTTTCACAGCCTTCTTTCTCTTCCACCTTCTCTTGCCCCTCTCATCAGTTTTGGCTTTAAATTTTTTCTGGTCCTCTTCTGCATCACATTCCAGAGATATCACTGCATTCTCATTTCAAAATGTTGGATTTTAAGATTATATAGTTTCTACCTTTCCCTAAGTCCATTAAGTGACTTTGTCTCTGTCTTTAAAGCCCTTCATACACCAGAGATGCTATTCTACTGCCTTTATCATCATGTCTCTAAAATGTTAGTATTATACTACTACTCTACTGGTTTTCTTTCTCTTGCAAGTATGCTTTTTGCTATGTTTTTATCTCTGTGGTTAAGAGATTCTCATATAATTTTGCCCAGTTACTCTGTGTGTAAATCCTCCTCGAAAAATACAGTTAATGTATTAATTCCTCTGACAGCTGTGCTTCATTTAGGTCTCTACATCTTCTTTTCTCTGACGATATTTGTGTAGTCTATCGATCATCTGATATTAAATCCTGAGCTCCTTAGGTTAAGATTATAGTCTTTTTTCATTCTACAAATAGTATTTTTACCTAAAGTTAATTTTTCCATGTTCTTAATTTGCAATAAATAGCTTTCTGATGCAAAAAAATTAAATAAAAACATCTAGTGACAGCTGAGACAAGATACTGACAGAAGTGTGTCCAAGAAGAGCTTAATTTAAAAAAAAGTTCTTCTAAGCCTATATGAGGGTGACTTCTCAGGGGTAGTCTGTATTACCAAGTTGAGTAATGCAGAAGGACTTGGAAGTAAACTGTTTAAGCTAAACGAAGGCCTCCAAATTTAAGAAGGGTTGCTGTCTGATACACAATTTGAATTCTATCTTAAAGATTCAACTTCCAAATGTCTGTTATGTTCTTCATCTTAATACTTCAAGAATCTAGGTATTCTCTGGTGTTATGTCATTGTAAACACAATTGTTATAAACCAGGTCAATTCTATAACTTGATGCAGATTTGCCATAATAATATTCTGATCCTTTTTGACTTTTAATACAATGCTGGACTACTTCTAATAGTGTTCTCAATTCTGGAGAAACTATTAATGAGGCATGTTTTCTCATGTCTTTCTGCAGCTGTATTAAATTGTAAGAAGTGCTTCTTTCTAGGGATAGACTTGCACATCTGCGTCATTTCTGAGTAGTCAGAAGTATGACCTGAAGAGCAATGAGAATGGAAAGCTCACTGTGTTCTGCTTTCCCCTCTGACGCTGTTGGAAGTGGTTGAAAGGTCTATAGGTAAGCCTTGCTTTTGTGGAATTATTTTAACAACTGAGCTTTGTGTATAAGAGGCTCAACGATAAAATAGTTTTTCTGATAACCTGGTAATAGTGACATTTAAGTTTAGGTGTCCACATCTTGCTTTTCTTTGTTGAAGTTCATTTAAGCTGTCTTACACTTCCTCTGCCCTTCCTGCTTAGACATATCTATCTAAATTTTCCATAGCTGCATTGCAGATGACGCTTTCTTTCATCCATCACTGTTCTTCCAACTATTCTAGCATTTCATTGGGAAATGATTCTGCTCTGAAAAGTGTCTAATAAAAATGTGTGCCAGACTGTTAAGATGTTAGCCCTGTAACCTAGAGTTAAAGAACTGCTCTGCAGAGGTTGTAGGTTGGACACATATATGTTAACAGGTTTTAAGTAGGACTAGCAGCAGTGGTGTGGGACCACTCCAGGGAGGCCCAAGGGTAGACCACAGTACAATGGGATACCCACAAAAGACTACCTGTGCGGCAACCCAAGGTCACCCCAGGCCAGGCTAGGAACACCCATGAAGGGCTGCAGCCCACAGGTGGCCCATGCTGAGGCAGGGACACCAAGGAACAGAAGGATTCCTTCATCATCTGAAGCTGCAACAAACTATTAAGCATATGGCAGCAGAAATCCTAAGCACAGGGTAACAAACAAAATCCCTTACCTGCACCCCTTTAGCCTCCTGTATTGTCTGTCACCTCACCAGATCTGTGTGAATGGAATTGAAAATTAGGTATGCTGACACTGGGAAAGGCAAAGGATATTGTTTATGTAAGTATTTGCTTAATAGTTTATGTCCTTTTTCTTGATGCTTAAATCAGTGATCAAAGGTTTGTGTTGCGTGGCAATGAATCAGCTGAAGTAAAATTATCCAACTCCAGACACTATTGCCTGCAACAGGATTTTATTTTTTTCAGATTAAAAAAACCCCAAAACAACAACAAGAAAATACAACAAAAATATCTAAGTGAAGGAGTCAGTGTATGAGTAGAACAATAAATGGAGCGTGACTGTATAGCACGATCTACTTTACATTCTAGACTGTTTTATGATTACAGAAAGTTTCAGGCAGTGAAGTGTAACTCTTTATCTTAAACACTCTGACCTATAGTAGAATTTCTTCATATTTCCTGAAGCCTGGGAAAGTCTCATGAATGCATTTAAAGTATTCAGCTTCATGTTGAGGCACTTTACTTTTAGTTGTAGGGTAAGGGGAAGTTTAATTTTAGTTTTCAGTCTGTCTTAGCAATACAGAGAATACTGGCAGCATGATCCCCCATAAGTCTTCCGGGCAAGAGTGCTGCTTGGTGTCTTGAAGCAATACGTCTTAGATAGCTTGAATGTCTTTTTCTTTTGGGAGTAATAATTTTCTTTCTCTGCTTTAAAGGGTGGTGCTGTGGTACATTGCAAGACGTTTACCAATTATAGCACTGGTTTTGCATTGCATTGACTAGGAATGATCTTCTGCAGTAACGTACAAGGATTTTTCTTACAAGAAATCTCTGAGGCTGTAGTGACTTTGACAAGAGAGTATGTCATAGCGTCAACATGGTATAGGAAGTCAAAGAAATCATACCTTCTTGTTTCATTTTTGTATACCTGATTTTGACTTGAATGGAGATGTAGTGAATAATAAGAAGAAAACCAGAAGTTTAGTAAACTGTTAAATATGTTCCTTGTTTATCTACCTGTCCTCACAAACCAGTATGATAGATATAGTAAAATCTAGGACCAAATCTTAATCCTAGCACCATTATCTGAGGCCTAAACTTAGCCTTTGAATCCTCCTTTTTTAGCCCACCCATAAACAGAAAAGTTGTTGCCAGTAGACATAAGACAGAGCAACATTCTTGGGTTGAACTGGAAAAGCAATCATTTCCTGGCAGAGAACACACTTGGTCAAGTTATAAAGTGGTTTCACTTGAACAGAGACCATGCTATCAACTTTTATTAGGGTACTGTTTATCTTGGGCCCTGTGGGAGTAAAGAGAAATGGAAATTTTAGGTAAACGCTTGTGCTGCATCAAAAGGTTCATGTCTTTATGAAGTATGGAACTGGGGAGAAATGTTTTATTTAATTTTGAAATCACTTTCTTTTCAATTCAGAAATTGCCTCTTTGTCCAAACAAAATGTTTAAAAAAGTAGAAAAAAAGAAGAGTAGATCTATTTCAGAAGCCTACTGCTGCTTTGGTAGATGGGCTTAAGAGTTACATGATGTATGTATCTGGAAGTTAAGCTACATGCCTTTAGAAAGCAAAAGAGGCTGCATGTAGCTTTTATTATAACACTAAAGTAATGATTTATGTGCTCTAGAGTACTGATTTTATGTTGCTGTGGCCTAGCTGAGGAAAAAAGTGGTATTTGAGATTCATAGGGTCTAGCCCTTCATCTTTAGCCTCTTCACTCCCATGCCCAAAAGTTGTCACAACTAGCCAAGGATTTTAATCTTCAGGTGTGCCTTCACTTCAGCTAGATCTACACTAGGAATGTGGGGATCAGCTAATAAACTCAGCAGGACCAAGCTCTGATTTTTCAGAGCAGTGTTTGTATGTCTCTGGATAACACTCTGCAGAGCTCCAGAGCTGTAAGCTCTGAGCAGAGCCACCCAAGCTGTCCTTGCACTGACTTAGTCAACATTCAGCACATGTTTAGATTTAGTGTTGCAGTCAAGCTAATGGAACATTGCTGCTGCTAAAAGTGGCAACCACGTTCCCGTCTGTCCCCAGCTGTTTTCCTCTGGTGCTGTTTTCACAACAGCATTTTCTTCCAGTCTCATGTAAAACTTAGTCAAACCAGGACCCTGTGGCTGGAGTGACATGCCTGTAACCTTCTTGGTCAGGCAAGACCCATCTGGGGTATATCCTGCTGAGGTCTGTCCACATCTGCAGGATGAAGTGTGAAGCACATTTCTGGCTTCTTGTTTCCTCTTTATTCTGGTGTTAATCACCATGGCTCTTGGTGGTCATATTCTGTACTGTCTCAGGGACTCCTTTTTCACAGCTGGTAAGTTGTAACAGGGATCAGCTGAAAGGGAAAGAGTGGAAGTCTAAATTCTTTACGAGCTGTTGAACCCAAGGGGAAAAAAGTGGGTTTCCTAGGACTGTAATGATCCTCCTGCATCACTAAGCATTTTTGTGCTGTTGAAGGCACTGTGCATACAGCCTCTTTCTTAAACTTATCAAAGTCTGTATAAAAACAACTGATGTTTCTTACCTCTGGTACTCATGTTGGAAAGGCTGTTCCAAGACTCATTGATTTAATGGGTAGGAATCTTTAGTTTTGAGGTTAAGTTTATCCACTGCTCAGTTTTATCCATTTATTTTTATGCAAACCATTGTTTCTCATCTTGGGCCTACTTTCCTTGAGCTTTGTAGGGAGAGCAGACATGAATTCCCTTTGATTTCATTTTGCTGTGGGAAACAAGCAAATCTTTTTTCCATGTATTCTGTAAGTACTGTTTCTCTATTCCTTTTTCTGAATCTATTCTATTTTCTGTTTAATTTCTTAATGTATGCAATATTAATTCAAGTTTCTATGTAAGATATATAACCATCCTAGTTGTTCTGCAGTGTTGTGTCTCACCTGGTACATATAAATTTCCATTTATCAACTAATTTACTTAGGCTAAGCTAGAAGACGTTGTCTATAAAATGAATGCTGTTATTAGAGAAGGATATTATGTAAAACTCAATTATTAGGTAAAACTATAGAATTTCTATAGATCTTGTAATATAATTTGTTTTATTTGCAACTTATCTTCTTATTAATTATTCTTTCCTTAAAAATTTGTTCTGAAGCCTTGCCCATTATTGAAATTCTGGCCTGGAATTGCCTGGATCACATTTTGTTTTCTTTTGATTACTTACACTCTAAATCCTAGCTGTATAAGGCACAGCCCTATCAACTACTACTGTTGCATGCCTGATTGCTTTTCTCGCTCACCTTAGGGGTTTCCCTGTTTTCCATCCTCCGCTTACTGATTTTTATTTACCTGTTGCTGTACTCTTATCTGCCTGATAGAAGTGTTCTTGTGTTTTAGGTATAGAAATTACAGATTTATTTCAACCGTTTCACCACTACTCAGTGTAAAAATCTTCTCAGCCACAGTACCCTTACTCAGAGAAGACTCTTTCCCCAGATTTTCAAGTGGAATTCAGCATCTTGTTCTATTTATCTTTACATTGCACCTAGCTTTTCATGTCTGACTTCCTGTTACAAAGGGTCCAATCATAGAAGAAATGTGACTTCTCTTCTTATACTATCCAAGTCTGCATAGCAAGGGCAATTGCAAGGCTTCTCTCTCATTCCTCTAGTTAACAAAAGGAGAAGTGATGGTTGCTAAAATAAATTTGATAATAGTAAGGGTTTTGTTGTGCTGTGACTCTGCCTTAGTTTTGTTTTTTGAGATTGTACTTCAGTGACTCAGTCTATTTCTTGAACTGTTGTTCTCCTTTCTCTCTTAGAGAAAGAAGACAAAGTGCCTAGAGTGTAGATAACCCTGCCAAATCTGCAAAGAGAATATTCACTTACTGTGTTAAGGCAAGTATCCTAGAGGAGTCAGAACTGTGATGCACATGTAAGAAGCCACATACAAGGAGATCGTCAAGGTTTTCTTGAGATCATTGTCAAAAAAATGTAACACAAAAGAAAGCAGTGAAGCTACCTCTGCAGGATCAGCAATGAAGCCTTTGCAGTCTTTTTCTTCCAAAATTGTTAGCAGTATGATATACTAGATCTTTACTGGATGATTCATCTGCACAACATTAGGTTCATAGTGTTTGCCTTCCATATAATACAAAAAAGATTTTGTAATGAGCACAGGCATATTTTTATGACATAATCTACTTTGTACTGGATAATCACAAAGCGCTTTCCATAATATTCTTTCATCTTTGGGTGGGTGAGGGTATATTCTTTTATTAGCGGCAGGGTTAAGTTATTGCTATGTGCTGTGCTTGGATCAAAGCTGAAGATTGCTTCAACCAGTGTAATATGTAGTTCTTTAGTTCATAGATTTTTCATCAGTCTTTCGTATGTATTTCATCAAGTTCATCATCTTTTTCTACAGGCTGACAGTCATGTCATGTCATTTATTTCTGAACATTTATTGTATTTCTGTTTTGGATATTACTGGATTGGATATCTGAGTAAAACAAAGATTTTTATGCCACTGCAAGATTTAAAATCAATAATTGTTCAAATTTACTTTTAATCACCTGGTTTGAAATTGCTTGGAATTGTCCTTCTTAATAGTAAGTATTTTCAAAGATCCTGTTAAGGAAGTTAGGTCTTATTGTGTGTAAATATGTAACAAAGTTCCCTGAATCACAGTGGAAGTTTGAGACTGTTCTCATACTTAAAAATTGAAATGAGGTGTCACAACACTGGAATTAATGTAAATACTCACAAGAGCAGAAATGAAGTTCAGTCACTACCTTTTGAGGATCTGACATGGCAAGAGGAAATCATCACTGTCTAAGTGAAAGAATGCTTGCCAGTAAAATTCTCTTTATCATTAAAATTGCTAACTTGCATATTATGGAGTAAAAATTACTCAGCTTTCTACATAAAGATGATACCTAATATTTTGATTCCGTTTTCTGAGGAGAAAATGTGAATTACGATGATTAACTAGCCTTTAAGCATTTGCCATCTCTTAGAAGGCTGTGCAGAAAGGGCCACAGACAGTGAGAAGGAATTTGCATAAGAGCACTGTAGCCAAGAGTTTATGAGAATCCAGAGCAATGTATTGTAAAGAGTGACAGAAAAGCAGAAGGAGACCAAACAAAGAACAAAATAAAGGGAGGACACAGTGGCCAGATAGATGTGAAAGGGAAGAGGAAAGTCCAGCAAAAGGAACAAGATCCTGGGGTGGGTAGTGTGAAAGGCATAGCTGCCTTCCCATCAGAGGAGGGCATGAGGTAGAGAAGGTAATGGCAACAGATCATGTCCCAGACAAGAACATATGTAAGTGACAGTTCCTTCTAACAGTAAATTTGCATTTTGGGTTTCTTCAGATTACATTTTTAACTTTACAGTGATGAGAAGACAGTGGGTTCTCAGGCAGTTCTCAGGCCAGATTTTGTTTTATAAACAAAAATATAATAAACCCAGTGTGATTTAGTAAAGTTTTGATGTCTTGTCACTGGTAAACATCATCTTTGTCAGAGGTTTGCTGTATCCGACACAATCCATAGGCACTTTGGATCCCACGTATCCACAGGAAATAACTTTTTCCTCAATATTTTTGTTTTATTTTGAACATCACAGATACTAAAAGGTGAGACTTTACATTAAGAACCTATTTTCTAAAGGCTGGGACATTTTTAAGCCATTGTATCAGTGATCTTGCTTGCATGAGGGTAGCTGACAGAAAAATTCTGTATGGAGAAGAAGGGTAAAAATCGTTATAGTAACTTCACTGGTGATGAAAACATACTGCCTTATTTTACTTTTAAAGACATGCATTGCTTTATTTGGAAGACAGAATGAAGTTTAACAATCTCACCTGATTGCACCTGTATCTTGCTTACACCAATGAGTCTTTCTTTGCAATTCAGCACAGCACAGACCTTTCTGGACAAGTGATGAAGTGCAGCTCCAGGCACCCTGTGGCCAAATGTTCTTCACAGGCAGACTGTATACTTTCATCACAGAATCACAGAATATTAGGAGTTGGAAGGGACCTCAAAAGATCATCTAGTCCAAGCCCCCTGCCACAGCAGGATTCCCTACACCAGGTCACACAGAAGCGCGTCCAGATGGGTTTTGAGTATCTCCAGAGAAAGAGATTCCGCAACCTCTCTGGGCAGTCTGTTCCAGTGCTCTGTCACCCTCACTGGGAAAAATTTTTTCTTGTATTCACAAGGAACCTCCTATGCTTTAGCTTACAGCCATTGCCTCCTGTCTTGTCACTGGGCTTCACTGAAAAGAGCCTGACCCCATCCTCCTCACGTGCACTCTTCACATCTTTAAAAGCACAGGTGAGGTTACCCCTTAGTCTCCTCTTCTCCAAGCCAAGGAGCCCCAGCTCCCTCAGCCTTTCCTCATAAGGAAGATGTTCCAGCCCCTTCATCATCTTTGTGGCTCTGCGCTGGACTCTCTCCAGCAGGTTCCCTATCCTTCTCCAACTGAGGGGCCCAGAACTGGACACAATATTCCAGATGCTAGACACAGGCTTCCAACTAGACTCCATCCCACTGACCACAACTCTCTGACTTCTGTCCTTCAACCAGTTCACAATCTACCT